>JALPQI010001038.1:0-158155 GCA_025490895.1 Thaumatotibia leucotreta
ACGCAACCGATTTTGATGAGATTTTTTTTAATAGGTAGAGTAATTCAAGAGGAAGGTTTTTATGTAGGTATAGTACCCGTGCGCAGCCGGGGCGGGTCACTAGTAATAATATAAAATATAGTTATTTTATACTTTCAAAAGTTATCTTGCATAGATAATTATCGTTCCTTCGAAGTCTACACGAAGTGAAACAATGGTATTGTGGTAGAAATGAGTGGGTACCATATTAATGTTTCTTATTCATCTTAAAAAAAACATTTTATAATATTTCAATATGGAAACCCATTAAAGTATTCGGGATCATGCAAAAGGGCCCCAAAGTCTTAAACATACTGTAGTTATAATTTAGTATTATTTGTATATTTTTCGTATGTCGACTTTTGTATTATTAATTGTACCTTGATAAAGATAAATTGGTTTTAAACTCACTTAAAACGGAACAATATTATTATTTTAAACCAAAATTTACTAACTCATTATTTGAGGACAAACTTAAATAATAGCAAAATTTGTGTTAACGTTCCAGTAATCACAAACCGTTGGTTGGGATTAATTGAAACAGTCTGAATCGGAGTCTTTAGGGGATTAATAAATAGGTACAATACATATTGGGGACGCGCGTCGCACCTTACCGTATTCGCTAAAGGTATTTTAGATTGCATGCACGTCCCACTCTTTAAATCTCATTTGGTATGCTCCTCTCTGTTTGTAAAATGTTGACAATACCTGACTTAGCCGTGTTTGTTGTGAGGAAAATATGTTTTGTTTGTCAGCAAATTAAGAGGTTTAGGTAAAGAAAATGGCTTTTCGAGTACGTTTTCGGGTACTAATCATATGAGAAGCATTGTATAATCGGGTTGGTTATATTAATAAAGAAGTCGAATTACTTATATCTGGATGAGTGCATAGCGTATTCTCGAATAAATTCATTAAAACAATTGCCATCTATTTTCGCAGCTGATTGTACACATTCTTAAATACTATATGCATTCCGTGTACTCGTAAAAATACATTGTAATTTTATACTTAATAATTGTATATTTACATTAAAAATTTAGGGGCATTATATCCAAGAGGTGATAAGATAAAATGAACTGTTTCGTATAATCCTTCTACTGGAAGCTTCTGTCAAACTATTAACTTGACTATATTTCATAATAACATATTAAGTCCCTTAGTAGGTACAAGTTCATGAACGACTTTTAACCCCCTAACATTTTAAACAGTAAGTATGCACAAAGTTCATGTTTATTAAACTATTAAATTATTCCCTCTTCTGCATAATTTCCATATTAACAACTTATATTTCTATCCAAGCATTATTGGACACGGGTAATCCTACGAGCATTTCGCACAAACAAAAATAACAAACGCTTTCCGATTGTCAACCGCAACCGCTCAACTTTACAAAGAATATTCCTGACCTTATTAAGACAGTAACGTTATATTTAATTTATCTATCTGACGTGAACTCGCTAAGACGAGAAGTTGTTTTCTGTAATATTTGAGTTTTACACAGACAGAGGTCGGAATAGTCGTCGCGTGTTGCAGCCTAAAATACAGACACGAGATCAATATTTGTCATATTTGCTTCAAATTACATCAAGATCACAAATGTCATCATATTCGTATTATCTATCGTAAGCTATGACAAAGCATGGTCATTCCCAGTTGGCATTAGAAACATCATCATCATTATCATAATTTCTGAATATAGGCCTCTCCTTTGGACCTCCACAATCTCCACATAGGTACATCAGTTTGAAGCGACCTTCATTAGAATATTTTAACCAAATACCTGTCACAAGATTAAGATTAATTTTGAATCCTTTAAAATTTTATTCAATGACTTTATAAAAAAATATTGTCATGATTAATTGAACTACATTTTATGACAAAAACAAAAATCTTAAGCCATAAACTATGACTTTTTTTTCAAAACTACAATTTATGTAGGTACATAGATTAAATTGCATATCATTACATATCCACTTGATATTCTATGGACAGCATAGCATAGCATCTAAAACCAAGATGATTTTGGTAAATCAGTATCGGTAATAGCCAGACAAATGAAGGGAAAATGCTCGTGGGCTGGACTAATAATACCCGCATCATTGCATAAACACATATTTGTTTTGAGAAGTATCATGAAGTTATTGAAAAAAAAGTTAACTTGTTTAGGTGATCTATTTACATATATGTCTCAGGAGTGGGTTTCTCCGTCCACGCGGTAATGTATAATTAGACTGTGACAAGGGTCTGACAGTCTTATTTGGGACAAGAAAGCACGATCTCACTAACAATTTGGAAAGGTGCACCTGCGGGTGGAGCAATTTTATTGCCGTATATATTTCTTTACCATTTATTTGGTAAACGTCGGGTTTCTCATGCCGTAGGGAGCAAACTATATTCGAAATACTTGACAATCATATCAACTACATTATTATTTCTATTAATAAATATTTCATATTAATTGGGTCACAACGGAAGCAGAGCGCTGGCTTAGCCAGCTACATGCTGAGTTGTAACCCTTTTGTGGCAAGTCGTCGTTTTGTGCTAAGCTTGTTAATTATGGTTTTGTCATTAGTAAAATTTATTTATTTCTCGCTAATAATATAAAATTGAGTGCAGCCACTTAAAATAGTACATTGTGTATCTAGGGAGGTAAGTACGGTATTACTCCGTAGGCGGAGGGCTTTTAATGACTCGAGTTAGTATTCCGCTTACCGACCGTGATGCATACAATGTTTTTCATTACACTTGCGAGCAAATAAAATTGTTTTTGCAAATTTGAGCAAAAAAAAACGACAAAATATTATTAAATGTCGTAATAACATTTCTATTCCTCCCTATGGAATTGCATTTTTTTATTACTCCTGCGATGTATGCGAATCAATTGAGATGAAAATATAATTATGTAGCATTACTCCTTTAACAATAATGCCATAAAAGGAGAGTCGCAAAAATAATGAGTACGTCGCAACAAAATAGACCAAAAGGTAGGCCCGAAAAACGTTGGTTGGATTGCGTGGAGGAGGATTTGAGAAGGAGGGACAATTCGACCTACTGGAAAAGGACGTACAAGCCGGTGTGTCACGACTTATTATGGGGAGAATCTTCGAAGAGGTCAAGACTCACAAAGGCGTGTAGTGCCAAAAGAAGTAAGTAGTAAGCATTCAGTAATACTTACGAGTACTATGTAAGCTAAAGACAGAAATTGTCGCAACATTTACTCAACCTCGTATTCGTAACACCCATGTGATGGAAAAAGCACCCCTATTTAGAGTCAAAGAAAGGCGAAATTCCCTTGAATTTATTACTGTGTTTGAGTTGATAAAGCGGCGAAATATTTGATTTCTTCGAAGAATATTTTGATGTATTTACCTACACTTTCCGTTCTACGAACGAAAAGCTCTTTAGAGCTGTTCTTATATTTTTTTTATTATATTGGATCCCGCTTTTTCAATATTGGCACGATAAAAAAATTAAACCTTTATTATCAGTAAACCGTAAGTACAGTCAAGTGCAAAAATAAGTATCGAAAGAATCCGCTCATAAATATGTCACGACGTTCTTATTACACAGAATTAGAGTGCATTGGGACAATTTTTGGATACACCTTATTTTGTCTATGACTATACTACGATATCATAATGAAGGTATCCATGAGTCTTGCCTACAATGTTATTTAAATGGTATTGAAATACGCCAAACATATCTAAAGTTCATAGGTAAAGGTACTTTTATAAGTAATTCTCTGAGGGAAACAATATCTTCAACGTCGGTTTGCTATCATATCAAATATTTATGCTTGACATTTCAGCTGTCTTGTCATTGTGTCGGAATTGTCTCGGAACTCTGGAATTAGAAATGTCACAGGTTTTAATATTTGAAAAATGTTGTATGCAAATAAAAAATATAAGTCCAACTGTTTCATTGTCCACATGGTACAGTCAAGGGCAAAGATATATATACACTTTTGCACCTTATTTTTACGGCATAAGATAAAAAGTGTATACATATTTAGGTCCTTGACTACGAACTAATACTATATGTATTAACATAGCTAAAAGCACACAAAAATCTAATTCGACTTTCCTACTTGCAGTACATAGACTACCTACCACTACTAGTCAATTTACTGGCAGAAGATGGCTTATTTTATCTGCCAGCCATATATGCGACCTATTAGTTTTTTTCCTTTTGTAACTAATTGTATAAATATTAATTTTATGTAAACTTTTCCATACTCGTAGCTGGTATATTTGGCTACAGCTTAACAAGTTAATATATTTTTTATCGAATAAAAATTAATGAAAACTTTACATGGCTTGCAAAAAGGAATTAAAGATAGAAACAGTAAGCACTGACAAAACATATAATACGAATAATTCATTATAATAATAACATTTAACATTTATTTGTCACCGTAATCCTCCATACAGTTCAATACAACATATGTATCTAAATCTAAGGCACAACAATTATTTTTAGTTTTTTTTTTAACAAATGCAAATAAAGTAAATATAAAATAAATTATTGAACTCCGCTCTTTAGCCGAAGATACTTATTTCTAAACGATTATTTCAGGGTACTTAGAGCGTTGACCTCAATATTCCCAATTATGAAGTCTAATCGGCAAAGTTACCAAATTACATTAAATCCACTTTCCTCCACATTTTACCTTTTCACAAGCTCACGGCTTCTTAGTAAGATTGACGAGCAAGTTTTATGAATTGGTATTTAGGTACGTGTTTAGGTTAGGGCACGGCCACACCACGTGGATAACTTTTCTTTGGAAGCTTTTAGGTTCTTAGGAATTGTATGTCAGGTTTCACTTATTTACTTATCCTTAGGTTCTAACCAAAATGGCAAAAACGGAACTTTTAAATGAAATAATTATATATTATATTTTATGTTGGAATTACATCAATCAAATTAGACAAGGATATGTCTTGTATGAACCGCTATAAAATTATGATACTATGTTGTACATACTTAAAAAAAGTGTATTGGATTGTATACGTTTTGGTGTACGCTGTAAGTTTATAATATATTGAAATAAATTATTTGAATTTGAATATCACCGATTAAGTAAGCCAACACACTTCACACGTACACACTTTTGAACAAGGACGGTTCGATTATTCTTACACTCACTAGGGTTGAGTGTAAATAAATATACTCTAACCCCTTATTCATAAATGTCTCCGAACCTAAAACTGGTAAGTATCATTTGTCCCTTTCAGTCTTATCAATACTTCTGTAAGGCGGAATAAAGCAATGTACCGAGGAGAAGTTTCATAAATTGCGAAACTTCTATAGAGAATGTTCTCGACAATTTAAATTTTACAAGCAACATAATCATGCTCAGACCGTTGTATACATGGAGCATTCCATGAAAACGTCTACTTTTTGTCGCTATGGTAGCTACCCTAATAAAATAAGCTAGCTGGTAGGAAATACTGTCTATCTTAAAGCCTTGATATGTTATTATATTATACTGTAACTCAACTTACTGATTTAATTTTTCAAAATTATTGAAAAGACAGTGTCGCTTACGACACGTTTTCATGGAATGCTCCACGTATATGCATAATTTATACCATGTTTACTCAATTGTGCAATACAATATTATTCATAACACTTTTTTATAAGTTCTCATGAAAATATTGTCAATGAGAACCAACTTACTTTTAAATTCTCATGAAAATTATCGGAAATTTCCGAGTATATTCCCGCAATTGAGAATGTTCTGCAATTTGTACATTGCTAGGTAAGCCTGTGGCTTGAGCGAAGGCTGGCAGTAGGACAACGATCAGTGGCCTATTTCACCATAATTACAATTGTGACAATTGTAAAATATCACTGTTACTGACGTCACAGGCCTCCGTAGGATACGGCTACCGCTTACTGTCGGACGGTCCATGTGCTTGTTTGCCACCAACATAAAATTATTACTAATAACGTTAGTATATCGTTAATAAACTACTTTTTATTTTCCGAAACCCGTGAAAATTGTCGAAGGGTTTAGTACAATTTTCATTAACTCTTGACATGAGGTTCGGCTTATGTCGGAATTTCGATACAATTGTCGTGATTTTTGTGACAATTGTAATTTTGCTTCGCATAAAAGTAGCTATTTACTGCTGATTTATTAAAGTTCCAGCACTATTTTTATGCTGGTGGCAAACAAACGCACGGCCCTTCCGATGGTAAGCGGTAACTGTAGCCTATAGACGCTCCCTATTGGAGAAACCGTAGATTTACAATTGTAGGACTTGTCAATGTTGTGAAATTGGGGCCAGATGTTTGGTCGTGCCCGGTCGTGCTCGCTGCTCGCACCGCTACCCGCTTGCGACCAGGCCGTGGCTTTAAGGTTGCGTGTTGTTAGTGTGAACAGGTCTTAAGATTGCGTAAGACTGTGACTTGTTAATAACTTAAGTCGTTTTTCGTGACGCGTACTTGACCTTCGAGGACGAGAGGTCGATAGGGGTTAAACTGAAGCTACCAATCGTTACATTGTAGTTTAGTGACAGTTTTATATGTGAAGGTATTATCCTGAGTCTGCCTGCGACCATGAGTGTAACGACATGCCCGAAACGCTAGGATCAAATTAATCGTAAGTTTACGCGATTAAGACACGTTTGTCGTTAAAATATGTGTCTTCTTCTATCGGTAGTTAATGCTAAAGAGATCATTATAATAAAAAAAGAATAATTGAATTTATGCTTTCGTGAGACATAATAACTATAAACTCACTAACCATTAAACGCACGTGTATCTTTAGTGACTACGCGCGACATGTTTAGGAGGGCCTAGGTCTCCATTATCAAGCACTGAGTCCGCGTTCACGCCTCGCAACTAGCATTGTACCTAGGAGAAATTTCATAAGTTGCGAAACTTATTTCACTCAATTTAATAAACAATAGTATATAATCAAGCCAAGGCCGTACTATAGGTAAATACATGTCTTATGAGTTATATTGACTGCCTTGTTTACTTATTTACGATTTGAAATAATTATTTATAACATATTTTTATGCGAGGAATTGTTACTATTTAACATATTTTTATAAGTTCACATGTAAACATTCTCAATGTGAACTTACTCTTAAATTCTCATGAAAATTCTTAGAAATTTCCGAGTATGTTTTTTTTTTTTTTTTTTTTTTTTTTTTTTTTTTTTTTTTTTTTTTTTTTTTTTTATACCACGTCGGTGGCAAACAAGCATACGGCCCGCCTGATGGAAAGCAGTCACCGTAGCCTATGGGCGCCTGCAACCTCAGGGTGTCACATGCGCGTTGCCGACCCAATAAAAATAACGTTGGCCCGCAATTTTGAGAATGTTCTGCAACTTGTACATTACTATTTGCAACTCGCAAGCGAACTAACTTAACTACTTAACATGTCGCGCGTAGTGAGTAAATTAAATAGGTACACGTGAGTTTAACCGTTTAAATATATTTATAAATAAAGAATAATCCATCGTAAAATCTAAAGATTGTCTCTTCATAAAAATATGACCTTCCTCTGAACCTAAGTCACGTCCTCCTTAAATAATATATTCATGTACCTTCTCTACTTCACTACCTCCCTATTGTATTACGACAAAGAAGCCGTCTTTCTAAAACTTAATAATGGTCGATTTATTTGCAAAGGCCCCCGTTGAAATGTAAATTAATTCATAAACAAATACGGCTTACAAAATTCGTGATGAAATGTGCCTATTACTCGTAATGAAATTGCTATTCATTTTCCCACATTCAAGGTAGGATGAAATTGTTGAACAATTGAAATACTTGAATGCTTATGAACGTGTTAGTAATAAGTTGGCATATATACAATTTAGGTATGACGGTCGTCATAAATATAAGGCTGCTAAGGTATTTTTATCGGTGCTATTTAGACACGGCCGATCGTACAGTGCTCTGAATTTTTTGGTCTCCTTACTGTCTCATATATCGTATGTAATTCTAATACGGAATATAAACTAAACCAGGCATAAGATGCATCAGAGAAATCATTAATTATAAGGATTATAAGTTGCGCTTTATTATATTAATTATTTTATGACCCCACAATATCCTTTTATGATTTTCGGGGCAGAAATGTAAGTATATAAGTATACTCGTATAAATAAAGATTGTTATAGCATACCTGTGAGTTTAGTAGGTTTATAGAATATGATCTTGCATTTGACCTATCTTGTATTATGACCTATTTATTTTCTTAATTTATTATCTTAATTTGTTAGTGCAATTAGGTGACTCTTTTGGTTTACCACTATACGTTGGAAAATTTTACAAATATGTATCTCACAGTGACTTGTGTTCCAAAAACTGTATGTAACAATATACAATGATTCTGCAAAATTTGTTGGTGACATCAATGCCACATAAACAATTGATCATAAATTCATCCTATAAGCTTTCTTTGTTAGCTCACCCACAGAAACATTAATTGTACTTCCATTATATTTATTGCAAACCAATAATAATCATTAATATTAGTTGCCCAAATATGCCATAAACAAACTGGTACTCAATAAGCATAATTAAGCACAGTAAAGATATTATTTATTAGTTATTACGCTTTAAGCAAGTGTATACTACCAATACAAAGTTGCTGATTTAGATTGCCAGTTCATTCAGAAAAATGTACATGTTACCTATGCAGCTGCAGCAAAACTGTGTAGCTTGCTGCATGTCGATACCTTAACCTTTTCAAAATAAAAATGAAAACAGCCTAGAACATGTCGGACCGGACCATACTTACGCTCAGTGTATGGTTCCGTAGTTATTCAAAAACGACTGGACCTGGATGTAAGAAATAGTTTTATTTTAAATCATACTATAAGCCCATAATTATTTATCCTGGAGCAGATATCTTCGAAAAAAATACTTTAGAAAAAAAATTCGAGAAACTTATTCTTTTTTAAATGCCTATTCAACGCCTCAACTTCACCCTATAGGATTACAGCAAAATAAAAAATCATCCCCACGTTATGACATTTACGACTAGGGGAGGTATGCTCCATTTTTAAATACCATGGCCCGATGCCACATAAAACTTTGCAGTGGCATAGGGCCATCGTATTTGAAATGGAGTATACACGAAAAAAAATTGTTTGTGTATATGTACATATTTTATTGTAACGCTTGGTCGGCGTGATTACTTAATATGTATACCAAATCGCAAATATCAAATACTAACGACTACTGAGCTATGCTGAGGACAGCCAGACCAGACAGACATGGTGAAACTGCAAGAGTTTCGAGTTTACTACGGAACCCTAAACAGCTCGCTAAGTTTGATGATCAACTTAAGTAATTATTAACAAAAAAATTACTAAATATGAGTTAAAAATATTTTACAGTACGTCTGTCGGGCCAGCTAAGTTTTAATAATTTCAGAAAACTGCTTCATTATTTACCATTGTTTCAAGTTTCAGACTCTGACTTACCAGAACTGGGATTGTAGATGGAAAATTATTTTTGAATCATTAGGTATACATAGAATAAGATTTTTATTCTTTAAGTACCTAACTCCGAACCTAACACTGTAATGTAATGACGTTTATTTGGAGAATTTGTTTAAAAAAAATCCCAGTAGTATAATTATAATATGTCTGACTAAACCCAATAAGGCCAGGAAAATGTCAAGAAATTAATGTTAAATACATATACATACATGTATAACACTGAAGAAATAAAAGGTAAAATTGTGTCTTGTGGTCTTCAAATCTTCAATTTTGTTCATGCCTTTAAATAATCATGGAAATTGAACTCATTGAATGATTAATACATTCTAAAACTCCTGACTAATGTGTATGTTGGTGTAACTGACCAGTTGAAAATAGATTTACGATTCCCGATATATTGATTTTTAAAGACATTATCACAGCTTGGCCCTCCTTTTTCGTGTAATTTACAGAGGTTCGTTTAAAAAGCAGTTCATTTACGTTTTAATATCACAGGCAATCCATCAGAGCTGTCAGGTACCCTACTCAATGGAACGTCGATAACACAGGCGGAGGTGCTGTTTCTTGTTCGCCCATTATTACAATCTTTATCAAGATCTGATAAAGCTAAGTATAGACCAGTTGATGCATTTGACTGAGGGGAGTGGGGTAGCTATGGGCAGTTGCTTATTTGTGGAAAAGGTAGAGAAGGGGAAGGTGAACATTAGATTCTACAGCTGACGAAAATCTGCACTGGGGCAAAAATTATCTCAAATCCTCAAATCGTATCCATATCCAGTGCGAATATCCGTTATTCATATAGTTTTGTGACCTCATAGAAATCAATACAGAAAATGTACACTACATGTACTTAATTATTCCGGTTTATACAAACAGAATGCTCGATGCAGGCAAGATGCAACGGCGATTTTACAAAAAAATTCAATGTTTGAAAATGGTCGTAGAAGTATTTAAAAATACCATTACGATATTTATACTTTGTCTCATGCTCATGTAAGATCTATATATGTATACCAAATCGCAAACAAATACTAACGACTACTGAGCTATGCTGAGGACAGACAGACCAGACAGACATGGTGAAACTGCAAGAGTTTCGAGTTTACTACGGAACCCTAAAAAGCTCGCTAAGTTTGATGATCAACTTAAATAATGGTTTTAATGAAGAAAAGGCAATATGAGTTTAAAATGTTTCACAGTACGTCTGTCGGGTCAGCTAAGTTTTAATAATTTCAGAAAACTGCTTCATTATTTACCATTGTTTCAAGTTTCTGAATTTGACTTACCAGAACTGGGATTGTAGATGGAAAATTATTTTTGAAACATTAGGTACCTATATAGAATAGCCTATATAGAATTGAGTCAGCCTCTGTAGCCTAGTTGGTAGTGACCCTGCCTACGAAGCTGGAGGTTCCGGGTTCGAATCCCGGCGAGGGCAATATTTGTGTATTTATTTATCACAAATATTTGTTCCTTGGTCATGGCCGTCTATGTATTTAAGTATCTATATGTATATATCTATTATATACATCGTCGCCTGGCACCCACATCACAAGCCTTAATTGAGCTTACCGTGGGGCTAGGTCGATTTGTGTAAGTTGTCCCAAGATATTTATTTATTTATTATTATTTATTAGAATAAGATTTTTATTCTCTAAGGACCTAACTCCGAACCTAACACTGTAATGACGTGTATTTTGAAAACTTGTTTAAAAAGGTGTTCCCAGTAGCATAATTATAATATGTCTGACTAATCCCAATAAGACCAGGAAAATGTCAATAAATTAACGATAACTATAACACAGAAGAAATAAAAGGTAAAATTGTGTCATGTGGTCTTCAAATCTTCAATCTTGTTCATGTCTTTTAATAACCATGAAAATTCAACTCATTAAGTGATTAATACATTCTGAAACTCCTGACTAATGTGTATAGTGGTGTAACTGACCAGTTGAAAATAGATTTACGATTCCCGTTATATTGATTTTTAAAGACATTATCACAGCTTGGCCCTCCTTTTTCGTGTAATTTACAGAGGTGCGTTTAAAAAGCAGTTCATTTACGTTTTAATATCACAGGCAATCCATCAGAGCTGTCAGGTACCCTACTCAATGGAACGTCGATAACACAGGCGGAGGTGCTGTTTCTTGTTCGCCCATTATTACAATCTTTATCAAGATCTGATAAAGCTAAGTATAGACCAGTTGATGCATTTGACTGAGGGGAGTGGGGTAGCTATGGGGAGTTGCTTATTTGTGGAAAAGGTAGAGAAGGGGAAGGTGAACATTAGATTCTACAGTTGACGAAAATCTGCACAGGGCCTTAAATTATCTCGAATCCGCAAATTGTATCCATATCCAGTGCGAATAACCCGTCATTCAATTAGTTTTGTGACCTCATAGAAATCAATATAGAAAATGTACTTAATTATTCCGTTTTATCTATACAAACAGAATGCTCGATGCAGCCAAGATGCAGCGGCGACTTTACAAAAAGTGTCAAGTTTTGAAAATGGTCGTCCAAGTATTTAAAAATACCATTACGATATTAAATAAATCGTTTTTGATACTATTTTATGATATATTATGTCATGTAAGATCTATAGGTACATTATTAGATGACACAAAGTATCATAACATTTATAATACGTTGTATCATATCTATATAATATAGCATCAACGATTCTACAATGTTGAGGTCAAACCTTAATATTTTTATAAAATAGTCATCAGAGACACTATTCAACAACTATCTATATCATACTTTCGATTTTTAGAAATTGTCTTACCTGTAAATCACCGCCACAAATCTGACTCAATGTTAATTAAAAAAGATTCGAAATAGCATTTTCATACTAAAATGGAATCCAAATATTAAACACTATAATTTCGTCGCGCTACATTCCAATACATACATAATCTATTCAAATTACGAATATTCTAGCAGAACTCAAGTTAGAAGCTACTGTAATGTTTCTGCATTAACATTTCAATATATGTAGCTTCGGGATACTCGCTTCTACTTCTCGATTTGTATTCGTTAATGCGATATGGTGTGTTTCATGAAGGTATATACGATGTACTATTAATAAAATGCTACGTGAGTATTTCTAGCTAATATAGGTACAGATACATATTTAATCAAACCTTCACTTCTCCTCACAATTTAGTTAGTCAGGTTCGGTTATGAGTCATCTAACAGGTCGAAGACATGTGAGACATTCCAGAGTGCGTAGCCAATCACTGGCGTATCGTAGTTTTCTCTCACTGTGACAAAGATATAGTTGGAAATTTCTAAGAATTAACTTTTGACAGTTATAGATTAAACCTTATTAATTCGTAAGGCTAACCGTTTTTCCGATAGTCTTAACGTCATACATATAAAGCTCATTTCTAAAGTGTCAAAAGTTAATTTTTAGAAATTTCCAACTACATTCGAAATCGATCGTTACACCACTAGGTTACCTAAGTAAGTTCACTTCAGCGTTTCAGGTAGGTAGCCATTTTTACCAGAATATTTGAGAAAACAGACTCGAAGTAAAAAGCAACAAAATTAATGTTTGGTTTCATGAGTCCCCTGTCGTCGATGCAGAGCACAGCCAGTAGGATTCTGATGGTGCCGTGTTTATCAGTTGCCGTCACGATATAACAATTTACCTTGCAAAATTCATCTTCATCAGCATCATCACTTGGACACAGGCCTCCACAATAGACTTCCACATTAAAGATAAAGATAAAGATAAAGATATTTTATTTGCTAAGGACACACAGATATACAAGTACAGATAGTAGGTACAACACGGTTTCGGAAGCAGGTATCCTGTCGTCATCCGACATGCAAATTATGTTTAGAAATACAAACTACCTATATTTATCATTAAAATTAATACATTTACTTTAAATTGCTCATATGGATGCAACCTACATACATCGAGTCCCCGCAACTCTAACCAGGATACCCGACCACCTTGGACGTCTCACGCTGCGTTTGCCAGTACGTGGTAGACACTCGAGTGCCTTCTTTCTCCCACGGCCATCAGCTCTTCGAGCATTGCCACTTGCGCCACTTGCGAGTTGGATCCGCCGATTGACCCTTTTCTCGAAGTTGGATTTACCTAACTGGACTACTTATCCCGATTTCTCTAAGATCTCATCATCAGTCAGACCCCGACTTAGTGTCAATGGGACTATCTCGGTATTAGGCCCAATTTAAAACCTCCTCCTTTTTCGAAGTCCGTACTACACGCACGGTCTATATTGCTCCGTGCATGCGTGCGTGTCTTATATAACGGTTTTTGGCGATGAAGCAGCGGTATCGATATCTCAGTATTTGGCGTCCTTTATACAAATACTGCTAAAGCAGTTTAACGACACTATGTAACATCCATATTGAGTAAGTATGAATAGATCACGTCAAAACTATTATTCACAATCTTTAATGCAGTAGAACCATCCTTTTAAAGTTTGAAAGTTCACTATTAACGTCTTGCTTAAGCACCGACCTATTAAATTTGTGTCCCAGACAGGACAAGACTTCGGAAAGCTTTTTGCAGACTGCTTTTCTAGGACTTTCAAATAGTTCAAGTTTAGTAACTTTCTTAAGCCCATAGTGACAATGGCGATAATTTAAAAAGACTTGCCGGGATATAATGTCCTAATAAATTGCGGAGTTTGCGTGCCACTATTTTATTTAGCATCGATGTGAATTTTTGCTCGTAGGAGGAGGTTGTTGTTTTGCGAAGAAGTAGTTTTAAGTAGGTACGTAGTTACATTTTCAGTGAGTGTGATTGCTACCAAAACACTCTGCTTAAATAATTTCATCCGTCAGCGCTTGTTTGCGAACCTTTACATTGTAATTTAACCTAATTCAAAATAATCCGATATTACCCTTTGGGTGTACATTTACGGGTTGTATTTTGTACCACTTCAGGCCCTTTTTACAAGCTATTATTGAACTCTGCTTACATTTACAAAGCAAAACGACTCCATTATAAAAGTCGTACAATGAAATGTCAAGGTTCACCGGCAAACTCCTATACAAACAACCAATACACAATAAAACAAGTCCGTCCATTTTGCCTTAGCCGGGGAATCTACCCTTTCTCTGAAGAATTTTAATTAGCTCCTTATTTCTTCTTTGAATTAACTTCTTGATGGCAAAAAAAAACAGGCGCGGTATTTTAAACACTTTATGGAGCTCAAAACAAAAGAAAATCCTGTTCATGTTCAAAGTATCCGTTAAATAATTCGATTCGAAAGAATGACCTATTAAAATTAAACTGGACTTTGCCTACCGGGGTCGTGGTCTATTTTCAGTTATATTCCGTTGTATTATATGAAGTGGGTCAAAATTCTTTTCGTTGTCTTTGTGTCCCTAAAAACGTGACGCAGTGGTGATTTTTGTATGAGATGATGTTTTGTTTTCAATTTCTCATGAAGGGATTAAAGTCTACGCGAAAAAGAAATACAACTGCACCGGATTTATTTTATATACTGAGTTGAAACAGCCACTAAAAGCGTGACAGAGTGGTATGAAACAAGACAGCGAAAATAATTTTGACCCAAGTTTAGCCAACGTTGTCAACAACGGGTGATATGTTTATGATTAAAGTGTTATTCAGCAAAAATTAGTTCTACGACGCTTTGAGTTTGGCAGTTTTTCTTGGAGATGCCCCACAATCAACTAATTCATTATATTTTTCTGAAATTCAATAGACCTTACTTTTCTAATAAGATAACTCCAAACATATTTTTTAATGATACTGCGCCACAATTGGATTACGTCATACGTGTAAATGTTACACTACTGTTCTGAATGCCACAGTATGCGTCAATCAGATAGTTATGAAATTGTCACATGCCTCATCATAGCCGAAAACAAAATATTTCAAGTATAGCCAAGGTCGATTCAAATCACTAACAAAACAAATCCAAGTAAATTTGAATGTACCTCAAGGAAGCACAATGCCTTACCTATATATGATTAGATTGATTAGTGTCCTTAAACGATTTTTAATCAATTATGTATCTTTATTCGATCACGCCATTTGCTCGTTACTCTAAGTACCTTATCGTGTACGCAATTGATTCAACTAATCATTAGCCCAGACTAGGTAACTGGAATTTATTACGAAACTCCATATAGACGCTATACATAGTTTTGCTCTTTGCTAAATAGGCCAGGGTACTAATTAATGAATAGGTAGTGAACATGTACTAACTCATGAATTACCTATATAAAGTGATATTAATTGAAACGTATATACTTAACTATAACTTAAACTTGCTCATCTTCACAGGCTCTATTACATCTATTACCTTAAGTGTCTAGTATTGTTTTTTTCTCAAACTTGCTACGGAATGTTGATGTTACTTACTTTAAATTAAGCCCGGAAATACTGTGTATCCGGTGTCATATGCTAAGATGATATGTAAAGAGATTTCATGTATTTATTTAACACCTAGGACTGCAAACAAACTGTCTTTTGTTTTGAAACGTCAAATTGTGACACTAGGTCTTGACATTCAGCCAACGAAAAAAAAAAACCTACGAACTAATGTCTATACCAACAGGTAAAAGGATACCTCAAACAGATTAAAAAAAAAGTTAGGCGCGAATGTTTTTTTTTTTTTAATGTTGTACGATACTGTACTATTGGTTTATTTACAAATCAAATAGTATGCTTCGGCGAAATCAGTTCGTTTTATTTCATGGCAAGTTTGAGAAAAGCACTATACAAATCTCGGCGAGAAACAGGGTTACAGGCCGCGTATTCCTATCTGGCCTCAGTTCCTTCGGCCAGATATATCTACTTGGCCTGTAACCCTTCGTTTCCCGTCCTCTATAGTAATGTACTATTTACACATTTGCTCATCCTTGTCATACTCTTTTTCATATTTGTGATAATATTGAGACCATCGTTCAAAATATCTAAAACCAAAAACAGTATTTTTCTGTTTTTTTCTTAGTTTTTTTTTAACGATGACGGACTAAGTAGAACTTTTTTCTTTAATTTTATATATATATTTCGAATAAATGTTTGTTTAGCTGGAGAAAATTGAAGGAAAAATGCCAAAGTTTAGTAAATAAATTAGAGTACTTTTAAAGTACATTTCATAAAAATAATATATCAAAAATAAACTTATTAAATTAATCTATATTACACAATTCATTAGGTGGCAATATAAGGTGGAATTTTTATAAATCAACGTCCTCACAAAACAAGGTTTCTTATAATCGTGTTTAGGATACTAAATATTAATATATATTTGTCAAAAGTATTTGACTGTAATGCCAATAAAATAAAACTATGAAAACGGATAAACTCGCGTATATTAACTAATTTTAACTTCATTCCGACGTTTCGAACACTTTACAGGGTTCGTGGTCTGCGGATGACTATTAATATACGCGGTTTATCCGTTTTCATAGTTTTATTTCATGAGTAATCCTCGCGGTAACCGAAGAAAATATTATGTAATGCCAATAGTTCACAATATCTTAAAAATTACAACATCTGTGGGTTGTTCCAGTACCTATTAATGATATTCACTTTCAAATCGTTCATCATCATCAGCCTATGATACTCCTATTAACTATGCGTATGAACGCATTAGGAGGTAAATGCCCATAATCGCCACGCTGGGCAAGCGGATTGGCGATCGCAGTAATGTGTCCACTATGATGACGCTTTCATTAAATAATGGTCAGTGACACTTCAATCCCTTCTACTCTTACAACAACCGCAGGAGGAGTTGGGGCGGTGACAAATGTATTCTTATTGCCGTCACCACACGGCCCGTTACCGGAGCCTTAATACACGATGCCTTCGGTTGATTCTATGATCAGATAATTTTTATTCTTCGGCACTTCTATGTCTATTAAATTACTGATTCTGATGCCCATCAAGCAGTTTACGGACATGTCTCCAGCAATAATAGTTATTTATGATGCAAGTTTGGAAAGTAGGCTTTTTCAGGACGAGTGTCGGTGATTATCACCATCACTAAAACCGATACGAGTAGAAAACAAACAGCCTACATTTATAAAATAAATATTAATATTTATAGTTTTTGTAAAACACCCAACACATTTAAGTGACCTTGCATAAACCTCATCACAGTGAGCAATACCCTACCTGGGTATATCAAGGATAGTTCAATTCCTACGAGTAATAGTGTGACCTAGATTCCTAAAGAATAGATTAACTCCAAAATTATTAATCTTTTTCGGTAATAATACGTAAATGAATATTAATCAGGTTTTGCAAACTGAGTTCGTCTAAAAATAGGTTTATGCGATATAGTATACATACACGCCTAAAGTAGGTACATTTATTTTTAACACAGCTTTTGATACAATAATTTTAGATTTTTAATGTGTTTTACTCTTAAGGTTTTAGGTTGAGAAATGTACAGGATGAAACATAAGTCGTAAACAAAGATCATGTAAATTTTAAGTAATTTGTGGGGCATTCAATTGTTATTTGATTTGTGGTTTATATGTCACCCTATATATTTACTATTACAATAAAATGTAGCTTACTTTCTGGTGGAAGGAACTGTATGTTGTTAAGTCATGTATTGTCACAAATAAATATTTTTTCTTTCTATACTAAGGAACGAGAGGTGCATATGACTATCTCATTCCTTAGTATAGCTCCGTCCCTACAACTTACGCAAGAACTCACAGGTCTACGGCCGCTCTAAGCTGGAAGTTTACAACAAGAAATTAGAGGTATCAAAAACTTGTATGTGGGCATTTTCACTTTTAGGGACACCCAATTAGCGTGAGATTAAACAAGTTTACCTTCAGTCAGATTTACTACGACAATTAAGTATAAAATCTTCATAACCTTTAATTCGACAAAAGTAAGTAATTCAAACCTCTTTGGCATTCAATAGTGTTAATAATTCTAGTTCAGAAAAAATACAAAAAGTGGATCATAGACCATGTCCAGTATTTTGGACGTTGTCGAATTAAGTAATAAATTTTGGGTTTGTTTGGGTGTTTTCTTATATTGCTTAAAGTTTATAATTAAAATAAATAAATAAATTTAGTTTTTAATGAAATTAAATGCCTAATTGTCGGTAAAAACCTGACTCAAGATAAGCTTTTTTATTGTCACGTTAATTGGGTGTCCCTAAAAGTGAAAATGATCTGCAAATATTATAAGACGGAAATATTATGTTGGTATTCGGATGTTTCATACAGCAAGATTAAAAAATAAACTATTGACTGTACTTATGAAAATAATATTTCAATTGAATTTATTGCTCCTGTCAGAGCCAACATATTATTATAATGTGCGTTTTTTTAATTTTCCGCATATAAAATACATTGTTACCAAGAAAGACCGTTTATAAAAAGAATAACTTTGAATTTTATATAATATATATTATGTAGGTACCTAGTTTCTTATCCAAACACAATTTTTCTCTATTTGCAAAGCTAATCAATAAAATGGAGAAATAAACAACATATTTATGACCTATTAATATGAAGAAACAATTTAAATAAAATATGATGTAATTAACAGGGCTGGAAATTATCTCTGGAATTACTCGGGTTCAGGTAAATTGCTAATTATACGCACAATAGGATGGTTTCGGGTGCTCTTATAAAATAGCCTCATTATAATAATATGTATTTAATATCTAGTTAATGTATTTTCATTTATGTAAACCGTTGTTTTTAATATAATACTGATTCTGAACTTTGATTAGAAAGATAGCTCTGTTTGATGCAATAGAAATTATCGTAGAAGTGAATAAGAAATTGTTTGTATTAGTTAAAAGTGATTTTTGCATTTTAATCATGATTTTTAATCAAAATAAGCAAATGCATTTAACAAAGTTACCTGAATATTTTAATTAGTGTACCATGGTTATTCGATCAATCACGGATATCAAAGAAGATGTAAAATTTTAAACCAAATTTGCTGGCAGTAAATGAAACATTCAAGATACATTCCGATGTTTTATTACAGTATTGTCTGAAGTCAACAAATGTTATCTTATCACCTTAACTATACACTTATAAAAATATATGTACACCCCAACAGCCTACCATTTACATACAGCTGACATGCATTATCTATTTACAATTTGCAGGGTCCTATTTGATATAGGGAGGTCCCTGGAGGTCCGGCCTGTGTCGGTGATGGGCCCCTCGATGTCTCAAGTGTATAACCCCTTCCCTCATCTTCTCTTGCCTCAAACTCTTTATATAATCCTCGTCGACTGTATGCCTGTTTTTGCCACGTTTTTCAGCCCTCTCACTGTCTTTGAACAAAACACACCACAGCGACTTGTCTTTATTGTCCCACAACAACGACTTAGTGTACTCCTTCAACCTGCGACTGTTTTCCTCGACGCGACGCATTGCTATCTCTATTTTAATCAAGTCTTTGTAATGGTCCGAGACCGGCGAGCTGTTATTGCCCTCCGCTTTAACGGCGCTTATATTAATTCTCGACAAGTAATAATTCTCATATTGGCCTGCGGCGCCTTTTCGCAACAACCACACGACACTAGCGACGAACGTGCACGTGACTATGAAAGTTAATATTAGGAGAGTCAGTCGGAATACTACGCTGGGAGACGTACAACTCATATCACTTTGTTTATGTTTGCGGCACTGTGTTGTCGAACATGTCTGGCGTAGCTCGTGCTACGAGGACTACGCGTCCGTCCGCTACGAGCGCCGCTACGAACTGGCGGGAGGCTACGCCGAACCTCCTCAGCGCACACTCACTGTTTATCTCTACTGTAATTTGCAGTCCAAAGCTATATCCGAGTTGCAGCTGCTTTTAAATCTCTACGTGCGAGCTTTCTTTGTACTTTTGTGAAGTCATTGTGCTGGAAGTTTTAAAAATCGTAACGGCGAAGTCATAATTGCTCGCTTTGAATTTTAGAATGCATAATTTTTAAAAGGAAATGGTTTTAACGTTTCCTTTGAATGCCGTTCTACATTAAAACAATTTTTGTGTGACTACAATTTTCTCAAACACTATAGATATAGTAGAAGTCATTAAGTGAGATATCGTTATTCTAATTAACTACTGATTCATGCTGACAATAACCAGGAATCAAACACAATTAATCGAATACTGTAATTAGCAAGTAATGCATATTAATTATCGGCCAAAATTACTCCTTGACCTAATCGCGAACCATTGACAGGAGTGGGGTTAATTACGACTACTACAGTTTATAGCTCTGTTAGCTGGTAGTGTTAAAACACTTAATTGCACGAAATAATGAACTCCATAGAACAAACAATGCAATGACATTCTACAAAGGCAAAGTTATCTACAGAAGATACATTTGGGATAAGATAGATAAAAGGAGATACATTTTAACAAAACATTGCAGATCTATGTAAGGTCTTGTTTAGTATACTAAACCTGTCGGGGAAAAGGAGATACCTCTTGTTGCTAATGATGTCAAGGAAATAATTTGCAAGAAGGAATTATAATGAGATTATAAGTACAATTATGATCCACTAAAAGAGTCACCATGAGCAGGCATGAATAAATGCTTCATCATCATCAGCCTATGATAGTCCACTGCTGGATGTAGGCCTCTCCTATCAACTATGCGTATATGTGACTAGGCGGTAAATGCCCATAAATGTGTCCACTATGATGGCGCTGCTGCCCATCATCAATATTTTATCAAATAATGGTCAGTGACACTTCAATCCCTTAGTCGACTTTTACGGCGCCCGCAGGAGGAGTTGGGGTGGTGACAAATGTATTCTTACTGAGTCTTGTAACACAGGGTTTCCTAGCACAAGTTACAGGGTCGTGGATAATTGTAAGTTTAAAATTGTTTCAATAAATATTTATCATTTTCATTTTTTGTCACTGCCGTTACCACACGACCATAAGTGCTGCTTACCTATAACCTTTTATGATATTAAATGCCCATATTGCCCATGGGCACACAAACCTCATCAAGTTTTTGCAAATTGCCAACGATAGGTCTAAGAAACAAAATTTACCCTTTCTTGCTTTCATGGTAGGTACAACATCATTATATTTAACTATAAAGAAAGAATCATGTAATAGTACATTACTATAGAGGACGGGAAACGAAGGGTTACAGGCCAAGTAGATATATCTGGCCGAAGGAACTGAGGCCAGATAGGAATACGAACCTGGCCTGTAACCTTGTTTCTCGCCGAGATTTGTATAGTATTTTAAAGACAAACGGGTCTTAATCGCGTAAACTTACGTTTAATTATATCCTGACGTTTCGGGCATGACGTTACACCCGTGGTCGCAGGCAGACTGGCGAGAAAATGTATCAACACCTTCGAGCTGCGCGGGTTTTTCGAACTACCCGCACTTGATCTTGATTATTCACTTCTAGGCTAGGGTTGTCACTAGGTCTACACACAACACTCACAACATCCAAAGGCTTTAAAATGGATGTTTCACCACGCTTACATTTGCAAATCACGGGATTCCATGCGGACGAGATTCCTTGCCCCTCATTTTGATTAAAATTCCGATGTTTCTTAATTTCTATAGCTTCACGTACTTTTCGGCTATGATGTATACGCTCGGTTGAGATGACTTTCGGGTTATGGAGCTCAATCCAGTGGTTAGGTCCGGACTCCAACAAATGCTCGGCCACAGCAGACTTATTAGTTTGACGCTTTTTAACAGCCGTGATATGTTCCTTGACCCTTTCCGCTATGGTGCGTTTGGTTTCCCCAATATAGGAACTACCACAGCTACAATCAATCTTATAAACGCCCGGTGTGTGATAAGGTAAAACATCCTTAGGCGACCTTAGATGCCCTGCCACCTTTGATAACGGCATATAATATAAACGGTAAGGTCGCCTAAGGATGTTTTACCTTATCACACACCGGGCGTTTATAAGATTGATTGTAGCTGTGGTAGTTCCTATATTGGGGAAACCAAACGCACCATAGCGGAAAGGGTCAAGGAACATATCACGGCTGTTAAAAAGCGTCAAACTAATAAGTCTGCTGTGGCCGAGCATTTGTTGGAGTCCGGACCTAACCACTGGATTGAGCTCCATAACCCGAAAGTCCTCTCAACCGAGCGTATACATCATAGCCGAAAAGTACGTGAAGCTATAGAAATTAAGAAACATCGGAATTTTAATCAAAATGAGGGGCAAGGAATCTCGTCCGCATGGAATCCCGTGATTTACAAATGTAAGCGTGGTGAAACATCCATTTTAAAGCCTTTGGATGTTGTGAGTGTTGTGTGTAGACCTAGTGACAACCCTAGCCTAGAAGTGAATAATCAAGATCAAGTGCGGGTAGTTCGAAAAACCCGCGCAGCTCGAAGGTGTTGATACATTTTCTCGCCAGTCTGCCTGCGACCACGGGTGTAACGTCATGCCCGAAACGTCAGGATATAATTAAACGTAAGTTTACGCGATTAAGACCCGTTTGTCTTTAAAATATGAGTGATAATCGTGAAAGTTTAAATCAATATATTTGTATAGTACTTTTCTCAAACTTGCCATGAAATGAAACGAACTGATTTCGTCGAACCATACATTTGATTTGTAAATAAACCAATAGTACAGTATCGTACAACATTAAAAAAAAAACATTCGCGCCTAACTTTTTTTTTAATCTGTTTGAGGTATCATTCGGTTTTAGTTCTTAGGTTATTTTTTTTTCTGTGGCTGAATGTCAAGACATAGTGTCACAATTTCACGTTTCAAAACAAAAGACAGTTTGTTTGCAGTCCTAGGTGTGAAATAAATACATGAAATCTCTTTACATATCTTCTTAGCATATGTCACCAGATACATAGTATTTCCGGGTTTAATTTAAAGCAAGTAACATCAACATTCCGTAGCAAGTTTGAACGCTTTGACAATGGTATCGTGTCTTTCATTCTTAACGGCCGCCACACTTGAAATACAGAAATACAGATATACAGACTTTATTGGTAAAAGCAATTTACATTTTACACGTCATTTATAAATTAAGTAATATTGATACATACAATTCGCAGAATTAACTATTTAAAATATAAAAATAATAATCCGTTGTTTGGGTCAATCATCCAGTCGATGTGTTTTTGAAATCATCAATACTGTAGTATGCTTTGTCTAACAGTAATGACTTTAATTTATTTTTGAAAATTGCATCAGTTTGCGAGTCCTTAATGGAATCTGGCTTGGTAGGGCGAAAACAATTATGCTGGCTACTGTCCATTAAAAGGGACATTCCAAGAGTGCATTCTTATATTACACTTTGGACAGTCAAAGACAAAATAAGGTGCACACAAAAATGTTCGAAAATATGTCCCAGTGCACTTTAAATCTATGTAATAAGAACGTCGTAACATATTTATGAGCGGGTTCATACGATACTTATTTTTGCACTTGACTGGACCACTAGAGGCCAATTTCCCTATTCCGTTTTCCTTCTACTCGTTGAAAGGTCCAAACGTGACTACCGTAGCTATTTTTGAGTTTCAAACACTTTAATTCAGTGGTCAGCCATTGCTTGTTCAAAAGTAATCATCAGCCAGTGCCATTTTATCATTATGCGTGTTTTATTTATTTTTCATTACACTTGCTGTCTAAGCGCGCCATTGCTTGCATGCGTAGCGGGAGTAATAGAAAAGTGAAATTCCCTAGGGAGTAATAGAAATTACAGTACGTCATTTAATAATCTTTTGTCTTAAAACATTTTTTGTCGACAAGTGTGATGAAGAACATTGTATGCGTCACGGTCGGTAAGCGGAATACTAACTCGAGTCATTAGAAGCCCGATAAACTGATCCGATGACAATGTCACTTACAGAGTACTTGAAATAAAGCCATGTGGAATTGTCTAAGAACACTGGTGGTACATACTGTATGAAAATCCTGCCACTTGTACTTTATCTGCCCGTGTCCGTTTCTTCCCCAGTAAAGAAAATAAAATATTTTTCCCCTCACTAGCTCGTAAAGCGCTCGTTTATCCTTTAATACGAGCGGGTAAAAACGCTTTTTACACACTTGTGAATAAAGTAATTTGACATTTCTCTAATTCCTATAGCCCCCTACTGCCTAGTATAAGTGGATCTGTATGACCGTAGTAAACATGCGCAATCGGAGCTCACATGTTAAATTGGTCGTTTCTCATGTGACTTTGTAAGCCATTGGCAATATTTAAATTCCATAAGTAACTCTATTCTACGATACGTTTCGACATTGAGTTTTCAATAGTTTCTTAAAGTTAATTTACATTTGGATGAGATTTGTAATCATATTTCCTCGCGGTAGTGAGGGGAAAAAAGTTGTATTACACTTGGCGGCAAAGTTTGTTCAACTCTCGTGCCTTGAGACCTTCGCAATGCTCAAGATTCCAGTTTTTGAACCACTCGCTACGCTCGTGGCTCAATTTTGGAATCTTTCGCTAGCTCAGGTCTCAATATTGGCACGACAGTTAAGCAACAACTTTGCCCCCTTGTATAATAAATAACTATTATTTGCTTTTGTATATAGGTACTTGCATTTGTGAAATTATTTGGGATAAGGGTATATTATCGATGGCTCTTATGTTCGATGACGTCGTATTGTATACGAATATCGCTCATAACGCCGTAAGCGCTCTGGAAAATAAGGTCCCTTTTCCCAGATAACGTCACATTTTACAAAAAGGAGTTTAAGTATCTAGAGATTCATTCCTGGATGCTTAGCCAAGTTGCCAATCGCTAACGCTTAGTAGCGTATCGTAGTTTTCCCTATCTGTCACTTTTTCAAATTAGTACGACAAAGACATGTAATTGCCTTTCGTTTACGATTGACGACTAAGCGTTAGCGATTGGCAACTTGCCTAAGCACCCTGATCAGAAGTTTTGTCCTGCGTAAATTATTCATGCGCAGTCGTACATTATTTATCGCAATGTTCATACATACTCGTACACGTTTTATTTGAACTGGGTACAAATAATTTTTACATTTTTATTTTCTCACATGAAACGTACATTTTTCTGTAAAAAATGTAACAATCTGTTTCCTCTATTCGTATGTGCATCCTGCACAACAATGGCATGCTTTGGGGACAATATTTATTGCGAAATTCTGGTGACAACTAGCAATACGGAAACCCATATTTTAATATTCCATTTCACTGAAACGAAATTCTCAATACAAGACAATGGAACAGGCATCCGTCTATAAAATATTTGCTACGCAAAAGTCCTTCGAAGATGCCAAGTATTTGTATAAAGGGCAATGGAGAGGGCTATGCTAGGAGTCTCTCTGCGAGATCGTATTAGAAATGAGGTCATCCGCAGCAAAACCAAAGTACCTAACCGATTTGGCTCTCCGAATCGCTAAACTGAGTGGCAGTGGGTGGGGCACATTGCACGTAGAACCGATGGTCTTTGGGGCGGAAAGGTTCTCGAATGGTGGCGACGTACCGGAAGGTGCAGCGTGGGTATAAATGCGGGAGGCGCAGGACCGGTCATTGTGGCAATCTTTGTGGGGAGGCCTATGTTCAGCAGTGGACGTATTTCGGCTATGATGATGATGATAATGTTTCGTAATTACCATTAATATATATATACAGGGTGTTCTTTTTTCGACCGTTCAAATTCTACGTAGTGAATGTGTAGGTCATACTGACCAACTTTTACTATGGGGACAAAGTGGAAATCGCGAAAAAAAAAATCAGCTGTTTCATACATTTCGGCCGGCGTAATACCGCCAATTTGTATGAAACAGCTGATTTTTTTTTCGCGATTTCGACGTTGTCCCCATAGTAAAAGTTGGTGAGTATGACCTACACATTCACTACGTAGAATTTGAACGGTCGAAAAAAAAACACCCTGTATAATGGCAGATCTTACAATAAAATATACAGTGTGTTACCATGACCAGTTCTTTAAGGAAAATGGGTAATAATACACATTACTAGCAATAATTTTGAGGTACCTATTAACAGTTGAGAAATATTTAAATTAACTGTACAGTTAGTTTTGTTTCATATTTTTGTAAAACAACTCAAATTGTTTTAATTAGTATTTTTGTGTTGTGCTTTTAAGTAATAACAGTACTACGCATATATAATATATATACATTTTAAAGCTGAGGCCGTGGGTTCGAATCCCACCTCCAGCGTTGGTGAACTCGGTATTTTTTCTTTGGTATACCAAATTATATTATTTTCTTCGAACGATTAATGTAACGTGTGTAACGCTCCGACTCTTTGCCATTTAATTTAAAGTACATTGCTTTTAATAATAGTCATGATTTGGCTAAAAATCTGCATCTCATTTCTCGGTTCTAATAAAAGCCTGCATGGTGGTAACCCACATTTATAATTCATTCTTTGTAGACGGCATTATTAAGAATATGTATGTAACAATTTATCTGAAGGGCCAAAGTACCACTTAGTAGTAAACTTCCAAATTATATATCAATCAATTTTGTGGTCCTATTAATACAAAGCACCAGCGCAACTTATCAATAAACGTTAAGTTGAATTCTATGTTGACACGATAAGCGAAGTAGGTCGTCGGGTTCCAGGTTAATTTCCTAATTTGGCCCGAAAATGCCGACGATAAGGATCGCGTCGCTTGCAATTACGACATTTTGTGTCAAAATAAAATGTTTTTACACCGAATTACGGCGTAAATACAGCCTTTGCTAGATCGATTATCGGGGTAACTGGAGACGCGTTTCCAATTTGATTACCCGGAATAATTCAGCCGTGATCGATGTGGTTTTATGTTCTGTATTATGAGTACGGAAAACATTGGCTTCATCATCATTTAGAATATACTATGAGATATTACACAAACTCGATCAATCTTTGAAACTATCAAATTGTACATGTTCATTAGTTACAAGAAGGGGCAATTCTAATACATAACAGACGCATACGTAAGAGAAATACAAATTAAGATCTTCGAAAAATAAAAGTAAAACACATTTTAGCCAATGACGCTTTTTACAAAAAGAATAATGAAATGGGTAAATCGAAAACAAATCGTCCCTAAGTTGCAGATAATGGAAGACCCCACTACCAATTTAGTTTATACTGCTATTGTTGTTGTTGTATTCTGGCCATTTTTCCGCAACTCGACATCAAACGTGCCTATTTTGCGTGGTCCCAACGCTGGCCCAGTACTTGTTGGGGACTTCACATACACCCTTGAATTTAGTATCATTTTACTCTTTTTTCCAAAATGAGCTTTATCATTTTTTCACATTTGTAGCTACAGAAATGTATCCATATCAAACATTACTATAGTACTTACAGTTTCCGAGTCAGTAAGCTGTGACAGACGGACAGACAGACGTGACGAATCTATAAGGCTTCCGTTTTTGCCATTTTGGCCACGAAACCCTAAAGTAATAGTAGTATAATAAGTAGTAATTTGCGTTTAATTTATTATGCTAGAGCAACAAAAGGTAATACGAATTTGTAATTTTCAGCAAGATAATTGCGATTGATTAAATATTGAACATTTCAATCTCGGTGCGGTTGCCATTGTTTGGATGAAAACTGAATTATCTTAACTACATTGTATCGTATTTACTTTAGAAAATCTTGTTAATCAAGACTGATATTGATGGACGGTGTTTATTATATTTTGATGGTATTGTTGGGATTTATTCGATTAAAAGCTTAGCATTACTTTTCAATAAACGTATCATTAATTTTAATAATCCAAATATTTAAATGTTTACGAGGTCTATTACTATTTAAACAGATATAGACTTAAAGAAAGTAATTAAATAGATAAATTATCCATCATGTAGGTGCAATTTTCAATAGTCACTGACCATTATTTTAGCTGACAGCTAGGTTTGGGTCAAAATACATTATACAGGGTGCTCGCGAGGAAACCGAAAGATTTTAACTATGCAGAATGCATAAGACATCAAAATAAACAAAAAATATTATGAAACCTAATGTCAAATTCCACAAAAAAAAATTTTTTTTTGTTTTTTTTTTAGACTTTTTGAATACTTTTTAACATTTCTAATACTTTTTATCATGTCAACAATTAGTTAAAATTAATTTTTAAAAAGTTTTTTTTAGTAGAGGTTTTTTCGTCAAGTCTATTCTCATTTTTTGATTGTCATTGTAATCAAAAAGAAGTTTTATGACGAGTTACGTCGAAAAACTTTTTTCGAAAAAAGGTTAATTATCTCTGGAACCAAGCCGAATCCAGGAATTGTTATAAATCATTAAATACTCTAAATACGCTCAGGAATTCAGCATTAAAATCTTTTGGTTTCCTCGCGAGCACCCTGTACAACGTTTTTTAGCTTTTTGTTTAAGCTTACTAAATTTCAAATTTAATAATCAGCTTAAATCATACATTTAAAGAGATACAGCCAGGTGTAAAAATGCAAAGTGGAGGCCGGACCGCCGTGTAAATTGCAAAATGTAGTAGTCAAATGCAAATTTAGTAGCTAGTAAATAGACGACACTTGCTAGATTTTACCGAAGGCGGGGCCAGACTGTCCTTGTATTTTTTTCATTCATTTGTGACGTAATCTGTAAAGTAAGAAATACATGTAAACAAAAATAATAATTTAAAAACAAAATTTTCTATTAGTACCTACATTGTGCATAAAGGGAGGTAAGTAGGGAATTACTAACGAGAGTGTTAGAAATCCGACGCCGTCAGGTGGAGGGCTTTTAGACTCGAGTTAGTATTCCGCTTACCGACCGTAATGCATACAATGTTTTTCATCACACTTGCCGACAAAAAAATAAGTTTTAAGACATAATATTATTAAACGGCGTACTGAAATTTTTATTACTCCCTAGGGAATTTCACTTTTCTATTACTCCCGCTACGCGCGCAAGCAATGGCATGCTTAGACAACAAGTGTGATGAAAAATATCTTTTATAAAAACACTTGTGGAGCATACATGTGTACCTACATGCGTGTACACTACAGTAGGTACAGCCGCAGGCATAAGTCTTAGACTTAGCTTAAGTTACCTATGATAACTGAATCTTTGTCTACTCTTGACCCGAACGTTGAAGCACCGAGCAGCCACTTAAGAGCACTCTTTATCTATAAAATGAACATAAAAATATAATACATGTTCGAAAATTAACAATTACCAAAACGATGACTGAAATTAAAATGATGTTAAAATTTACATGTCCAACAATAATGATTACTGTGATAATCAAATAATCTATTGTGAAATAAATGCCAGAACATTCAAAATCGTAACATAAATAAAGTTCTATAAAAGGGCATTTTCGCGAGAAGAGATCCAAAAACTTATTTTTCTGAAACAGGTAAATTTTATGTTTTTCCTGCTCAGAATCACGAGTTCTTTCGATCCTACTAGAAGAAAAAAAGTGTCCCAACTTTTTGTTTCTATTACGTAACCGTTTTTCAAACACTTTGTACAGCGGTTACAAAGTGGAGAGCATGTAAAATATATGAAAAATGTGAGACCATTTATTTCTTGTACTTTTTTTCTCCTAGATTGAAAGAACTCGTTATTCTGAGTAGGAAAAACATTAAATTTACTTACCTTAAAAAAACTTTTTATTGGATCTCTTCTCGCGAAAATGCCCAAAAACAAAATATTTAGCGCAGCAATCATCTGTTAATTTATTATAAGGATTCTCAGAAACGACTTAAAATTTTCGATTTTCAGATTTTGGGGCCGTCAAATCGATCTTTTGGTCTCATTTGCAGAAGTATCTTCTAGAAAAACACATGGTTGTTCCGAATAAACCTGCTCGTGAGTCTTGAATTCACCGGTGAAGACTTTTTTGACATTGTCAATTGTAAAAGCAGTATACTACGTTTTATGAAAAACTTTCTTGCAACTTCTAGATAACGTTACTTTATATGAAACCTACTGAGACGGTCCTCGTACTATGTCAAATAGGGATTGCTACACGAACCTAGGGAAACGCGACTTAAACATTTTCCTACTCACTTGACCCGCCTACACCCACATCCGCTGCTAAAGCACCTTTATACAGCCACTCAAGTATGTCGGAAAAATGCAGTGGGAACTGATAGTCTACTATTTTTATCAGCCTCCATAGCCTAGTTGGGAGTGACTCTGCCTACGAAGCTAGAGGTTCCAGCGTAGGATATAATATTGTCGCTTGGTACCCACATCACAAGCCTTAATAGAGCTTACCGTGGGACTAAGTGATGTGTGTGTAACTAAGATGTCCCAAGATACCTATTTATTTATTATATCATTTAATATCTATTTCCTATATTTGGTAACAAAAATGAACTAACATCTTGATTACCTACGCGAGAGCGCGTAAGACATGCAATCATTTCACGTTTCAAAGCTAAAGTCCCTTCCATAAAAGTTTTTATTCTTGGTGCTCTTTTTTTTAGTCCTTTAATTTAAAATATTCTATTCATCAAGACGATTCCATCGCACCCAGACTCCATTCATTATTTTTTCCTTGTGATAAATGAATCAACTAGATAGGCCAAGAATTACCTTAATGTTTAGCGTAACCAGTTTCGCTAAATATTTAAATATGTTTGAGTCTCACTTTAGGGCTTGCCCATTAATCACGTCATAAGATTTTGGCCTATTTTGGACCCCTCCCTCCCCCATGGTAATATTATATCGTAAGTAATATGACGTGTGACATCAGGTTATATTTAAAAAGTGATCTAGCTATAGTGCTGTTCAGTTTAGCAGAGAGTAACAAAAAATTACACGAGATTTGTCCGATGACCCCCCACCCTGGTGATAATTGGTGATTTTTTCTTGACCCCCCTCCCTCTATACAGTATGACGTGATTAATGGACAAGCTCTTAGTAATAATTCTAAAATTACCTTAATGTCCTAATAATATTTTCCACTGGGTATATAATCATCTGAGCAAAACTTGTTCAGAGCGGTGAACGGTGTTCCAGTATTTACAATTTATGAGCTTGTAACTAACCTCGCAATTTACACGGCGTCCGCTTTGCATTTTTACACCCTGTTGTGTCACCTTCACATTTATGCTTTAAGCTGATTATTAAATTCGAAATTTCATGCACATTTAACACAACTTAGAAATATTAAATCCATCGTGTATTTTTCGTGTAAAAAAATGCTCATGTTAGTTTACATTAGGGGATACTTGCCTAATTCGTACCTCTTAAGAGAAAGTGCTAAATATCTGGATATAAATAAGAAATGAATATGTGTATGATATCAAAAGAATCTTTATTTATTTACTTATCGACTAAAATAATAAATTAATGTTAAACTTCAATACATTCTGAGATATATACAATTTAAAAAAAAGTGGAAAAAGTACGATTTAAGACTATGTGTTCCCAAATCGTACCTCTGTACTCCTATATCGTACCGGCGTAATTTAGTAACAAATTAAGAGATTATATAATTATTTGTAGTCTCGTAATCATAGCCATTATATTCAGTGATATTAGTAAGATTTATTTTGAGCACTGATCTTATTATATAGTTGACTTACTTGCTTGCTCATTTCAGATTTTAAACAAACATTTATTTTTAACGATTTTTTTTCAATCCATAATTTGTTTGATTGACTGCATCATTTTCATGGAATTTTCAAAAATCAAATTACGAGCGTTTTTCTCGACTACAGCACAAAGCCAGTGGATTCAGAATTCATCGCGTAGGTCCACAAATTATCGTCTCTTATTTTGTTTTCTCCCTACAACATGAGCTTGACAAACTTCTATTTTTTTTATTTTTCCTTCATGAATGTATTCAACAATATTCAGACAGTTATTTCTATAACTTTACATGACTAAGTATTGTATTATAGATTGGTTATGTTTATGTTATATAATCAAATAAACGATTATTCCTAATTCGTACCGGTACAAAATAGAGAAATGTGATGAGTACGATTTGGGCGTAAGAAAACTAAGATTTAAAAGTTGCCATATAAAAAAAATGTTAAACTGACGATAATATTTCTCGTAATTAATAGCGTAAATAAGTAAAGAATTAAGCAAAATACTTACAATTTACATAGCTCATAGCGATCAAAATTGAAATCCTTGAGAGTCGACCTGAATTATTACTCGAAAACAGCGAAATTAATAATTTATTAAATAATTTTCGATGGAGTGGGACTGTGGAGTTGTTCCTCAAATGAAGTTACACACCGAGCAAGTTGTTCAATTTTATAAAACATGCACTGCTTCAGCAGTTTCAGTTCACAATATATTGATGGGGTACGATTTAAGCAGGAGTACGATTTAGGCAAGTTTACCCTATTACAGCAAGATTATTACGTTATATTTTGCGGCTTATAATTATTCTGTTTTTGTCGTTGGTCGTCATTGCTGTCACGTACAAACGATTTTGTAAGTGCGAAAGTGACACATTTCACTATTTATAGTGAACCCAAACCACCATAACCATAGACCTCGCTATACAAATTGAAGGTTACCCTTAGTAGCTTGTGTATTCCATCAACATTATCTGAATCGAGATTACAAGTGAAGGGTCCTCGGAAAAAACATGTCCAGTGCTTAAAAAATCACGGCAAATTCACACCTTATTCTGTTAAAAGTAAGGTGGTTTTACCTTTTGTAATTTGAATTGACTAGACATGTTCTTTCCGTGGACCCTTCAAGTATACAGGTTGGAAAGGGACGACGTTCCTTCCCGCTACCGATCGAGTCTACCAACCATTACGATGAACTTTCAGTATGGGACCAACATCGAAAGCGTACATGGAAAATTTACTTTTCCATACTATTGAACTCTAACTAATCACTCAATTTGTATGAGGGGTTATTTTTTTTTTATATTTCCACCCTGTATACAATCACCTTAGAAACATAAAAATATTTTCTGAAATCGGGTGACGGGGCAATGACTTATCTCAAAGACGTAGACGGCTAAAACATAAAACCAAAGAATAACTTAAAATGGTTTTATTTGTCATACCTAATATCTTATCTTATTGGTAAGGGCTTATGAATACACTACGACCCACTGGGATCGTTTGTGTAAACTAGGTATTAATTATGTATACTGTGTGTACTATGAAATTTCTATCAAGCATATCTCTATGTTTGAGTCTCACGTTAGTTATAATTCTAAAATTTTTATCAAGCCTTTAAATATTACGCTATGTATGGTATATCTTCAACGGACTTCAAAAAAAGAGGAGGTAGGTACCTACTCAATTCGACTGTATGTTTTTTTTTACACTAAAATATTAAATATTACACAAGACCGAGACGATACCAGATACGAGACACGATTAAACGCGAAAATGTGTCTCGAGATACAGCGCCTACTTCAAGACTAATTTAACTAATTATTTATCACGTTTTTGCCAGCTAATTACAGTCATTATACCGCAGATACTTTAGGCAAGTAGCCGCTGAACATTTTACACTAGGTATACTTACTTAATACTAAGTAAAAATTAGGAGTCAATTTTTTTTTCCAACAGTTGATAAACGAAGTACCTTCGCTAATTAAAATAGATGAGTATTTATTTAGCTTTTAAGCTACGTAGATTATATTTCATTTATTAGTTCTCATATATAATAAATATAGGTAGGAGTTACGATTTGATTTTAGCTTGTCACGAATACAACTTTCAGAATAATTATTACAATGCGAACCCCTTCGTCATTTATTATTATTATTTGTACATCAGGCAGGCAGTTGATACAACTGATAGTTGCCTGCATCCAAATTATCTCTATTTAGTTCATCTTTTTTCCAGTTAGGTATTTGTCTAATCGGTTCTTAAACTGGTAAATTTAGGTACCCATTTAATCCCTTATTGGCAGCAGTACTTTTGAAGCAGTGACCAGTGTCTACAATTTTGTTATTGTAGGAATACACTTATGGGGTTCTAATCTATATAGATGTTTCTTTAAATGAAACAAGAACTCCACATTAATTATAAATCTATAATAGCACTCAAGCCGCGATACAAAGCGCAAACAAAGGAGTATGATAGCTCGATAGAAAATAATGCGTGAAAATGCGTAAGCGTGCGAAGCGGGGCAGAGCGGCACAGGTGTGGCGTCGATGACGATCGGATGCGCTCTGGCGCTCCGTGCAGCCGACTGGGAGCGGGTCCGCGCGGTTCCCCCCGCGCGCGTCTCCTTCTCCCCGCTGTCGCCTGGGCCAGTTGCGAGCGTAGGGATGTGCGCATGGGATAGTGATGCGCCACATCACCCCCTCGGAAGAGTTATGGTCCATCTGAAGAAAAGAAATTAGGAAATCTGACAATGCGACCAGAACGTGTCTTTTTGATAGGAACTTCCTGTTCGGCAGCTGGAGTGGTGTCAGGAGCTTCCTGACGCGTGTCCAACTGATTAGACAATGTGTACGCCGGTTTCACTCTGTCTATAGAGACTGTCACAGGTCCTCTGTTTGAATCAACGGTGATAGTCTTATCAGTTCTGGAAATCACTCTGTGTGGTCCAGTATATGGTTTTTCTAGGGAGAGGCGGACGGCGTCTTTGCGGATAAATACATAAAGTGCTGACTTTAAGTCCTCGTGTACGAAAACCGGTTTTGATGAGTGATGAGATGCCGGCTGCGGTTTGAGTTTCGAAATGTGCTCTCTAAGCCGTGACACAAAGTCGGACGGCTGCAACACTTTGTCACGAGGGTGTGTGTTAGAAGCAAAAAACTCACCCGGGATCCGTAATGGCTCACAATACACCATTTCCGCAGCCGAGCATCGAAGGTCTGTCTTCAAAGCCGTCCGTAGCCCCAGAAGCACGACGGGAAGCACGTCCGTCCAGCTCTTCGCGTCGTGGGCCATGATGGCGGCCTTGAGGGTGCGGTGGAAGCGCTCCACCATCCCGTTGGCTGCTGGGTGATAAGCTGTGGTGTGGCGCAGGTGGATACCGCAAAGGCGCGTTAACTCCTGAAACAGTCGCGAATTAAACTGGCGTCCCTGATCAGTAGTAATCACCTGCGGGCAACCAAATCTTGAAACCCACGTCTCACATATAGCTTTTGCGACTGTTTCGGCAGTGATGTCGTGTAGTGGCAACACCTCCGGCCAGCGTGTGAATCTGTCCACGGCTGTGAAACAGTATCTGAAGTCGTGTGAAGGTGGCAGAGGTCCTATAAGGTCGATGTGCACGTGACTGAACCTCTCACCAGGTAACGTGAAATGACTGACTGGAGAAGAGGTATGGCGCTGCACCTTTGAAGTTTGGCACGCATTACAGCCTTGGGTCCAGACACGGCAGTCTTTCCGTGCGTTGGGCCAAATATACCTTTCCGTGACCAGCTTGGTTGTCGCCTTCACTCCAGGATGGCTTAGGCCATGTATGGCGTCAAAGATCTGACGTCGCAGCTCCCGTGGCGCGTAAGGACGAGGTTTGGACTGCGAGATATCGCAGAAGAGCTTGATAAGTGTCCCTGGTACTAGAACCTCCTCGAGAACGATCGAGGCGTTATTGGTGTTAAGCAGCTCCTGCAGTTCCGGGTCTTCTCTCTGTACGCGTGCCAGCGTCTCCACGTCTGGTGGCTTCGAAATGGCCTCGATACGAGAAAGAGCGTCTGCTGTGATGTTATCCTTACCGGAGATGTGCCTGATGTCGGTTGTGAATTGCGCGATGTAATCAAGCTGATTTTGCTGGCGTGGTGAGCAATGGCGGTCTCTCTGCTGGAAAGCGAACGTGATCGGCTTATGATCTGTGTAGATCACAAAGTGCCGGCCTTCAATCATAAACCTGAAATGCTTTACACTCTCATACACTGCGAGTAACTCCCTATCATAAGCGCTATAACGAGACTGTGCGCTGTTCATCTTCTTGGAGAAAAACGCGAGTGGCTGCCAATCTCCGTCAACCAACTGCTGTAACACCGCGCCCACGGCCGTGTTTGAGGCATCGGAAACGAGGGCGAGGGGTGCATTCATCACTGGATGAGCAAGAAGGGTGGAACGGACGATGCTTGCCTTGCAGTCGGCGAAAACTTTGAGTAGCTCAGGAGTCCAGCTTATAGGTTGCGAGCCCTTGACCTTGGGACCAGCTAGGAGGTCGTGAAGTTGTGCTTGGTCTTCTGCAGCGTGTGGTATAAAACGTCTGTAGAAATTTAAAATTCCCAAGAACCTACGAAGGCCGCTTACGGTTTTTGGAGGGGGATAATCTCGAACGACTTCAATCTTGGTGTCCAGGGGACGTGTGCCTTGCTCGGATATATGGAATCCTAAGAATGTTACCTCACTCTGGCCAAATGCGCACTTCCCCTCATTGATCAGCAGGCCGTACTCCGCCAGGCGCTTGAAGACCACCTCCAAGTGCTCTAGATGCTCGCTGTGGCTTCTGGAATATACCAAAATGTCATCGATATAAGAATAGCAGCAATCCAAGTCGCGGAGTACTTCGTCGAGGAAGCGTTGAAAAGTTTGTGCCGCGTTTCGTAAACCGAATGACATGAATGGAAAATCGAATAGCCCGAAGGGCGTCGTTATGGCCGTCTTGGGGATGTCTTCATGGTACACCGGGATCTGGTTGTAAGCTTTGACTAAGTCAATCTTGGAAAAAATGCTGCAACCTGCCAGTCGGTGAGCGTAATCTTCAATGTGCCTAATGTGGTACCTGTCCGGGATAGTTCGCGCGTTGAGCGCGCGGTAGTCCCCGCAAGGTCTCCAGCCGTCCTTCTTCGGAGCCAGATGTAACGCGGAAGCCCAAGGTGAGTCGGAACGTCGAGCAGTGCCGTCTCGAACCATTTCCTCGAACTGCTCCTTGGCCACCTTCAGTCTGTCAGGAGCTAAGCGGCGTGGCCTGGAAAATACTGGAGGTCCTGGTGAGGTACGAATAAAATGGACGGTATTGTGCTTTACTTGACGCGTTATTCCTGACGGTTTGGTAAGTTGCGAGTACTTTGAAAGCAAGGCGTGGTATTCGCTATCACCCGAAATCGTTTTGATACTGGAGATTTCCCCTTTCACTCGCGTTCCTGGTGTAGTGAGCGTGGTCAGGCTGTCTACCAACCTACCATGTCGGCAGTCTACGAGCAACCCATAGTGCGCGAGAAAATCAGCTCCAATAATCGGCTTGCCTACATTAGCTACCACGAAGTTCCACACAAAATCCCGCCGCAGTCCTAGGTCGACGTGTAGCGTGACGATCCCGAATGTCTGGATAGGAGTGCCGTTGGCAGCGAAGAGACTGTACTCCGTCGGTTTGCCGTCAGGCCAACTCCCACGTGGCACCACGCAGAGGTCGGAACCGGTATCAATAAGGAACTGCACTTTGGACCTTTTGTCGGTTATGAATAGGCGGCTTGTGGCGCGGCCATCAGTCGCCGCCTTTACTGAGAGCCACTTGCGTTTCCCGATGAGTAGTTGCAGGGGGCATTGCACTTCTTTGCTTTTTCGCCAAAAATAGAGTGATACCAGCACGTACCTGCAGTCATACTTCGGCTCCGACCCCTACTCCTTGACCTCGCGTTGCCGGTGCTGCCACCACGCCGATACATTGAACGCCCTCGGCCCTGATGCATGGACATCTGCGCGACTTGCTTGGTTAGTTCGGCCTGTGCACGTGTCAAGTCGTCGATGCGTTTCAACAACCCGCCAAAGTCCGATGTAGCAGCTGCCACGTGTAATGGCGGCGATGGTGACGTGGCCTCGCAAATTCTGTCGGCAAGATCTGCCAACTCTTCTAAACTGGCTGAGGCCTGCGAAATTAAAATAGGTTGAACGTGTGTCGGTAACCTCTTCATCCACATACTTTTCATAAATTCGTCATTCATCCCGCCGTCGGCCAAATGTTGCAGATGGTGAAGGAATTGCGAGGGCTTACGGTCGCCCAGTTCCTCGTTAGAAAGCACCTGGGTAATCTGCTGCTGCCGGGAAACACACAGGTATTTAGTTAACTCGGCCTTAAGCTTCGGGTACTTATCCGTTGCTGGGGGGTTTTTAATAATAGACTTAATTTCTTTGGCGTACCTGTGATCCAGCTGTGCCACGACGCAATAAAATTTTGTGGAGTCATCCTTGATACCTGACACATGCAACTGCGCCTCGGCCTGCGCGAACCAAACCTCAGGATCGTCCGGCCAAAATGGCGGCAACCGCATTGCCACGCGGTTAACGGACACTGCTCCGCCATCTTGTGCGTCCGTAAATTCGTCCACCGCTTGAGCAGGCGTCGGCAGAGCGCCCGCGCCGTTCCCATTATCGCCCGCCATTAAATATCGCGATTAAAATCTCCGCGGTCCGTAATCACGTCGGGGTCACCAATATGGGGTTCTAATCTATATAGATGTTTCTTTAAATGAAACAAGAACTCCACATTAATTATAAATCTATAATAGCACTCAAGCCGCGATACAAAGCGCAAACAAAGGAGTATGATAGCTCGATAGAAAATAATGCGTGAAAATGCGTAAGCGTGCGAAGCGGGGCAGAGCGGCACAGGTGTGGCGTCGATGACGATCGGATGCGCTCTGGCGCTCCGTGCAGCCGCCTGGGAGCGGGTCCGCGCGGTTCCCCCCGCGCGCGTCTCCTTCTCCCCGCTGTCGCCTGGGCCAGTTGCGAGCGTAGGGATGTGCGCATGGGATAGTGATGCGCCACACACTGACCAGGGTGCTTAGACAAGTTGCCAATCGCTAACGCTTAATCGTGAATCGTAGGCGAAAGACAGCAAACTGTCTTTGACGCACTAATATGAAAGAATAACAGAGAGGGAAAACTACGATACCTACGCTACTAAGCGCTTGCGATTGGCAACTTGGCTAAGCATCCTGTGCTTTCTATAGTAGCGTTTTCCAGATTAAAATTCCAATTCGGATTCCAAGCGTTTACGAGTAACACGGAGAAAAATGTTCATTGCGATTTACAATTCTTAGTTACACAGAAATTGCAAAGAAAAAGTGCGATGCGTTTAGTTATTGTAGTTAATTAATGAAACAGGGAAATAGTAAATTGTGCATCGGTATTACTAACGATATTGTTAGAAACCCGACGCCGTAGGCGGAGGGCTTTTAATGACTCGAGTTAGTGTGCCTCTTACCGACCGTGATACATACAATATTTTTCATCACACTTGCCGACAAAAAAATAAGTTATAAGACAAAATTTATTTTTTAACAAAAATAAAATAATAAATTCCCCTAGGTAACTCTAAAACCATGTCACAGTGACAACTAGGCAGATATTTCTAACAACATCCTTTTTAGAGTGCATCTTTGACATCTGGTGCCCGAGTGAGGTTACATTTGGTTGACTGTAGTGTTGATAGATGTATGTAGTTTCTTTCAGAGATTATTAAAATAAATATCTAATTGGTTTCAATAATTATACAACAATGTTTGCTTACACAAAACTGAGCCATGTCAACGATTTAGTATTCCGTTCTTATCTATTCTTGCCGCATCATATTACTTACAATCTGTCAATTATTTTAAACTCTAACTACTCGTATCAACTATCACCGCAATCAATATGAAGCTGAAATGTAATCCCACGAAATATTCAGCCATAATCATCGGCTCATTGAATTTTAGCTATTATATCGTCCGACGGGCATTAGCTGAGAATATCACAGCTATAACTACCCCGATTCAAAAAGAGCCTATGTGCCACATAAACTATAATAAATAACTACCCTTTTAGATTAGCGTGGCTCGCCTGTCGATACGTCTACCACTCATACAATGCGGCTATTCCTGTTAAATATGCAAGAGCTAGCCGACTGGAATGAACCATATATATTTTTACTATTTCATTTAAGGTGCAGGGATGAACAAATATATCGTAGCTTGTTTTTCATTGTAGAGGTAAAACAATTGAAGCTCCAACAAATTTGAAAATATGTTTAAATAGATGATGCTAAATATCAAATCACAATTTTTTTATTACTTGTCATATGACGTGGTTCTAGAATAGCATAGGGTTTCTTCTAATTAAGTGTACATGTTGTCGACACCGGCACTTACGCCTGTGATTAAATGAGTGTATATGATTCGATTTGCTTAGTTATAAAATATTACTACCATTCGGTACAAATTACACACTTGTTCCAATATATTTAGATAAAACTCTCGGGACACTTTTGCATTTATTCGTCCAGTTTTGTCTATTAAACTAATAAAGCTCCCACTGTGCCTTAAGCAACAATGATATTTCTTATTAAGTAACTCGTAATTTTCACTTCTATCGTTAATAATATATTGGTATAATCCGCATAACATAGAAAGAATACTCATAGCATTCCTACTTCAAACTTAAATTACATATTTTTACGCCCATTGGCACATTTTGGATTGATACTTTGTGTTTTCACACTTTTACTTCGTAGCTGTAAATGGTATACCTACAGAAGTTAATAACCAGTAATTACCGGTATGGTGACATGAAATTCCTATTTTAATTGTTAGGTATGTTCGTATGCGGCGGCAGCCGTTAAAATTCTATCTATGAATAATTTAAAACCGTAATCAATATAATTTGCTCGGTATCGTGTTCATAAAAACTTTTTATTAACTTAATGACTTTGCCGTTACAATTGTCAGTAAAAAAGTAGGTCTAGGTAATTATACAAAATCTAATGTGAATCAATTTATATCAAGTCCTTCTACCAGAATGGGTGTGTCGTTAAACAAATGCTTGGTAGGTATTTGTTTCATTTAGTACTTAGACGATCTTCAGACGCCGACTTATAAACGCGTATTTTCTTATGTAACAAGGTCAATGTATCAATTGTTCGCTCCAGAGAAAACTACACGACAGATTTCATCGAAATCGTTTCTCGTTTCTGTGATTGTCGGTTACAAGAAACCAAGAACGTCGTAGTCGTTTAAAGTTTAAAGATATACGGTTGACGAAAATAATAATAGGCCTTTAGAAACCTTCCGACGTTTATATTAGAGCGCTCGTACACCTGTAAGTTCTTACGTAAGTTAGAGGGACGGAGCTATACTAAGGAATGAGAGGTGAATATCACTATCTCATTCCTTAGTATAGCCCCGTCTCTATAACTTACGTAAGAACTTACAGGTGTAAGGCTGGCCTTATAATTATCATTTGTACAAATATGTATGTATAGTAGGTACTAATACTGTCAGTTATAAATTAATCTCATCATATATTGAGCTCAACGGTGCATTTCACTGCCGGACCCAGGCAATCTCCGACACTTAGCCACAACGTCCAAATCTGCATTGCAGTGCATTCACATAGATCTACTGATCTACATAATCTAGAAGGCTCACTCTCGTCTATATTTCATATTACATCTATTACATAAACATACACGTTAAAAACAGGCCTATTAATATAAAAACCTAGTACGCTTAGGCTTTTTAAAATTATTTGTAAGCAGAATACAAAACATATCATAGAGTGAGGGATTTGTTCTCAAGTTTAATAAACTCGGGCCTTAGATGAAAGATATTAGGGGCAAGTATATTATAGGGGGTATCTAGAAAGGGGCGTCTAACCAAATTCATGTAACTTATTTTTATACTACTGTATTAAACATAGTATGGATGAGATAGTGAAATACTAGTAATTAAATACTGCAAGTTTTTGAAAATGTACAATTTACCCCCGTCTTTCAACTTACTGATTAATTGATTATGCACATCGAGTGAATCGTCAATGCATTGTGTGATTTGAGTAATATTATTGTATAAACTCAGTAGCTAATAGGTTTAACCCATTCGGTCAACATACACAATGCGGCATCAATATAGTAGCACTATTTTACTGATATATTAACATTACCACTTTCGACTTTCAATAACAATAAAGAAAAGATCCTGGTTTCAATACAAAACCAATGGATACACGAAAAAAAAAAAACAAATTAAACTCAGAAGTGCCGCTGAACAAACCGAGATTCGAGAGTTATTCGTGTGAAAAGTGACAAATGAACCAAAATCAACTCTGCTGAGTGAAAACCGCTATTCGAAATTGAATTAATCGCCGTTGAATATGCAAAACTGGACATTGTTCGGCGTCGAACGGTTCGTTCGATTAAGTCCTCATTGTTTTCATGCTTGATTATTGTTCAATGTTACAAATTGTGGCTTGATTATCTATTGTAAAGCCCCCGGGGACCGCCCCTCGTATTGTTCTGTTTGACGGCGACGCAAGACGTCTGACAGTGCAAGGACCTTTCAGGGGGATTCCAGTTGTTTCGATAACATAGCTCGTGATATAGAGCTCACGTGACGTACTAATTCATAATTGCTACATTTGCAATGAGTAAGAGATGTACAGGGTATTCAGTTCCACACGTTCGACCTGTTATATGTCAGAGTAGCAATAAATATTACAAACTGCAAATGTGCGATATTGGGTACCCAAGGTTAGACTTTAAATAAATCCAAATAAGTAACTACAGGAACACTTTACTTTCAGGTGACTGTCCGTTTTTACCACTCTTATGTGTCGCTGTATTTTAACTTGAAGCTTGTGTTTTAGAAAATGAATAACATTTCAGATTGTTGCAACTCATCATACGCACGATTGACGATGATTCCAGGTGAAATTGTTTCGATCATAAGTAACAAAGGCAAATCTTTCAATTCTTTAGGGCGCGTTGAAAGAAACTTAATTAAATCCGTTTTGCGGAAGCCAAATTTGTTACCTATTCATTTTTCGATTTACTCAAACCGAAAACACAATTTGCGGATCGTGGGATGGAATTGAAAAAGTTTCCAGTTATTTATTTGAAACGCTTTACGGTGCTGCCAGCCCAAGCATTAATTATTTTTAAGCAAACTCAAACACTTGGAGAATCTTCAACAAATAAAATATTTTCTGAAGATGAAAGCCTGTGAAAAAGCCCGGCAATTCGACTATAATTGGTTTCTTGTTATGCTGTAACAAATAAATGTTATGGAACTAAACAATGCAAAACCAAATAAGAGCAGTGCAGAGTACCAACCGAAATAGTAAATTGCCACGGTAATACCCAAAGTCATTGGTAATACGCACTGCTTATTCATCTAATCTACTTTAAAACATCGCTATAACTAAACCTGCTAAATTAAAATGTCTATACAAATAAATTTCTTAATTAAAACCCGATCTGAGTTGTGTCTTTCTTGTCCAAAAGTTACCATCGCGCTCGGCTCGCGGCATTTGTTATACGGCCATGAAGACTTATTGGACAAGGCAAGACCCACACCTGGGTATCGTTGCCTGTCTCAAATGTCATGAGCTCAGCCGCACTGACCCCAGATTTTTACAAAAATGTCCACTTATAACATTTTCGTAAAAATCTGGGGTCAAATAATAATATGATACAATATTTTTATTTAGCCATAAGTAATTAATTTTCAAAACTGTACAATTTACTAATGTATACATAAATTAAATCTAACTAAACTAATTAATATAACCTATAAATATCTAAGACTGGCCCTTGTGGCAATGTTGTACCGAGGATGCTGGCGGCATTTCCTCGCTGTATCGCAATACTGTCTTAGGTAGTTACGTCAACCAGCATGCTTAGCCAAGTTGTCAATCCAATCGCTAACGCTTAGTAGCGTATGGTAGTTTTCCCTCTCTGTCACTCTTTCATATTAGTGCGACAAAGACAGTTAGCTGCGTTTCGTTTGACGATTAAGCGTTAACGATTGGCAACTTGTCTAAGCACCCTGGTATTCAATTCAATTTATTTGATTTTTTTCGACTCACGTGCGGTCATATGACACATTTGTTTAATCACTAATATCGAAACGAGTACAAACGCAATCGCGAGCTCTTGGTAGGTGCCAAAAGGTGGTAAATTTCTTAAATTGATTGGTTCCACTGATCCAATCACACAAACACACAGGCGAATAACCCAACTGAAGCTTGTAGATATAGATATCTACGACGAGGGTATTCTCGAGCGAGTCGGCTAACGCAATTATTTACCATACAAAACGTTTAGCAAATTACTCGAGATCGAGATAAGAGCGGAGGGTCCGTTAAGGAAACGCCTTAGAGCCAGAGACGCAATTGCTAAAGCATTTGATTTGCATATCGAGAATTAAAAGATTCGAATACAAAGACACAATTTTCATTAAATAGCTAGCATGGCGTATATCTTACTTTAACGAGTTTTTCGCAAGTCATATTACGTTAAGGTTCAATCAGGTTAATTTCATGGAATGTAGAACGTATTCCCATATTTACTTTTTGAAATGGAAGGCATGAAGAACCACTTGTGAGAACTGTCACAAAGTTTGCTCAATGTATCATATCAAACAAGGCACATACATCACTCCAAACCAAATACTAGCTTTTCCACCAACCAATGAAAACCGGAAGATCATATTAAAAAAAACTGTTTCGTATGTACATTTTTGCTGCGTGATCTTGGACATTTTGTATAGAAGAGTTTTTATCACAAAACACCCTGGTAAACCTACCCTTTATCGACAGATTAGACAACAAATCAAAATTATAGTATTACTTTATAGTCCGATTCGAATTCAAATAATTTTATATCAAAACATAAATAACAGAACATAGAAAACCAAAAAAATGAAATTTAAATACTTACAAATTAATTAACTAAAGAAATGCCAATTAGAAAAAACATAGTAAGTATCAGTATGTCAAATAGGCTGCGACCATGTATAACATGGACGTCTAGCGCCAGCTCAAAAATGCCCCCAGAATCAATTGTTCAATTGTGCCAAGATGGGCAGAATATAGCGCTTTTCTTAACGCTGCGCATATTTCGGCGCAATATCTTTGACAAATGTTTAAAGAATATAGCCAATCAAAAGTTTGATGGACCAATCACAAGTATTTTTAAATGGCGGTTTAAGTTTTTATATACTTACTACAAATTCTGCGGATCGAACAGTAAAAACGAGTTATTAAATATCACGAATTTATTATCATGCTATAATATTAAAGTAGCGGCATCGTAAGAAGTCGTTTTTGACAGCTCACAATAGTGTTGTGAAACGCTCGATTTTACCGTCGTAAAATTTTCAGTCAAGTGCGAAAGGGCGTTAGATCTGGTACTTGCCATTGAAAAAATTTAATTAAAAAAGTGTTAGGTAATCCGAATTAAAAAAGTGTTTGGTAATCTTACTTAGAATCATTAGCAGGCAGCGAAACTTTGGAGCCGGTGACGTCATAATGACGTAAAGTCGCATTTAGGTAAGATGTTTTATAGGACGGATAGGACGTGACCTCTATAAGCAAAATTCATAGCAAACCACTCCCAACCCACGTTGGCAAACTTGCGTGCTGCTAGCTCAGAGTGCAATGCAGATATGCCAAATAGAGAAATGCCGTAAATACAGTATATATATAAACTCACTAAAACCATTTATTAAAATCAGAGCACATCTAGGTGATAAATAACGTAGTGGTATATAAATTATTATTCTACGAAAACTAAAATTATACGTGATTTTATAATTGAATTTGTAATTATTATGTGCTTACTATTATTTTAACATAATTTTAATTTTTTATTTATTTTTATGATGTAACTAGTAAGTGATTTGGTGTTAATACTAGCTTATGTGAATAAATACATTGAATGGAATAACAATTATGACATTTATCTGGTTGTCAAGTTCCACACAGTCTGTAAAGCCGCGTATATCCACCGGGCACACGGGCTCGCGAGGACCTGTCGAAACCATGACAAACTTTTAGAAAATATGTGCGTACCTACTATTATAACAATTATTCGTACCTCCATAAAAAAAGGTTTACTTATTTATTTCGATTGACGTATCGGTAAATTGCAGCAACAGCAGTAACATCACTATTCCGTTCAGGCAACAATGAAGTTTGACATTTGCTCCATTATACCAACTGTCAAATTTTTACAGAACTTCATGTGCAAACAAACGTCAAAAACGACTTCTTACGATGCCTCTACTGTAATACACATTACTCAGTGTTGTGAACAGATAAGAAACATAATGTTAGTTAATTTACATTCTAAGATGAAAAGATAATAATTTTAATAAATTGCGTTTGCAATTTTTCATGGAAAGGTTGTACATTAAAAAACCTAAAGAGGCAGAGTTCTCACACAATTTTAAAATGTCACTGTCTGTCATTCGACTTCATAATTGTTGTCGGTTGAGTCGGTCGTGTTTTATATTGCTGTTAGCTTACTTAAAGATTGTTGTTATCGTTTTTGTTCAATTTCGTTATTAATTGTCGATCTATTTAGATATTTTGTTTGTTGGTGCACATTTAAAATGGATGAAAGCAAAATCCTGTGACTACCAGTGAAAAGCGGATGGTGGTGAATATTTACAAATTAAGAAATGTGCCATAGAAAGGAATATCCTACTAAATCGGAACGTGTGAAAAAGACTGCTGAGTCTGCTGGCATATCGTTGGCGACGGTATATAACATTTTAAAAGAATATATTTTTTTAAATGAAATTAGATAATGTAATAGATAACACTGTGGAAAAAATATTATAAACGTTGGTGGTTCCGAGTCCTCGGACTCTTCCACTGACAGTGAATAAAACTTTGTATGTCATCTGAGTTTTATTTTCTAATTTGTTACCAAATTCAAACTACATTAGAGCGTCCCAGACCGTCTATAATGGCGACAAATACTAAACGACGTTGCCGATGCGTAGGGTTGTCTTAGTATTGTTATATGCTCAGTCTTTATGACACCGTGTCCGCTTTTATACCGATAGTTTTAATACTTAAATGCATGACTTTTAAAAGTATTGGGAGTGCATAATGTAAGCTAGATTAAATATGCAAATATTGTTATATTTTAGACTGTAAACTTCATTAAATTCAGTAAATGTAAAATCGGTACGATATTAGTTACAAATTAAAAAAATACTTTGTTAAAAACCGCCAAACACTAAACGAAAACTTTCATTATATATCTTTTTTCTAAATTGCCGCCATCTTGCTTATAAAACACTTATAACTTTTTTTAAATACAGTTTTGCCAACAAATTAATAATAAATGTGAAAACAATGCGTTCAGCTATCGGTAAATATCAAATGATATGTATATACATAAGTTCCGAGAAATTCAGTAGTATCGGCCGAAATCGAAGAAGGAAGGTTTACGACCACTGCTTCTTTGTTCACCCGTTTGACAGATAATTCTAATTGAAAATGACGGAAAGGAAATGAACTGTAATGAAACAAATATAATATTTACCTGAATGTTTAATAAATAACCAGAACTCACAAAATTATTAACTAAAAATACGAATTCTTGCTCTCACTGTTGACACCACTTTTATACTGACAGTTTTATATAGAACTACGAAAACTATAAATTTTGAATTTGAAATAAAGTCCGAATATTTACCAAAGAGTCTGCAACATCCTGCCCCTCGTGCAGCTATGCACAAACTAACATCAAATAGGGGTAGTTTCTTAATTGCTAATCTTAATTATTTTCCTAAGGGGCCTGCGCAACGTCCCCCCAGCTGTTACAACGTCTACCACCCTGTTAACGCCGTCTTTTCCAGGGAACATCTTAGTTACTCGACCTCGTGGCCACGTTCCTCGGGGCAGCGAGTCGTCGACTATTATGACTACATCTCCTATTTGGAGTTCCTGTCCACGATCCCCTCTCCCGTTCGTCCGTGTTTGCATGGTTGGCAACACTTCGCGAACCCAGCGCTTCCAGAAGTGATCTGACAACCTTATAGCTTTCTTCCACTCCGAACGCCCGAACAGGTCGTGGTCTTCTATGACTGGTGGTAGGGATTGATTTGATGAGGTTCCAATGAGAAAATGAAAAGGTGTAAGGGTAGTTGGGTCATTAGGGTCTGTGGAGACGTGCGTAAGTGGGCGAGAATTCGCAATTGCTTCAGCTTCCATCAGCAGCGTTATCAGCGTTTCCTCCTTAGGAAATCTTTCATTAAGTGTGGCCTTCAGTGCCACTTTTACCGTTCTCACAAGACGCTCCCAACAACCACCAAACGTAGGCGCTGCAGCAGGAATAAAGCTCCATTTAATACCGTTGGTTGCAGCTTCTTCTTGGACGTGGTCTGAGTAAAACTCGCGTAAAATGCGGTTCGCACCGACAAACGCAGTCCCATTGTCTGAATAAATAGTGTTCGGGATTCCTCGTCGGGCAACAAAACGCCTCAAACTCATTATGGCGGAGTCTGATGAGAGATTATGAACCAACTCAAGGTGTAAGGCTCTTGTTGTGAGGCATGTATAAAGAGCCACATACCGCTTTTCATGCCGACGTCCAACAGTGATATTGACGGGGCCAAAGTAATCTAAACCAGTGAATGTGAATGCTCGTTGGTGGTGAGCTAGTCTTTGAGGTGGTAGGTCTCCGGTAGCTGGGTTCATAGGCATCGTTTTGCGAATCTTGCAAATAAGGCATTGATGTGCCACTGATCTGACTGTGTCTCGAAGTCGTAAAAGCCAGAACTTTTGTCTCAATTCGTTTATGACGTATTCATTATTGGCGTGACCTGCTTTTCGGTGATAATGTTGCACCAATAACTGTGCGGCTGGGTGGCGGCCATCAAGTAAAACCGGGAATCGTGATTCAGGATCGACGCCTTCTGCGCCTTTTATCCTTCCAGCCAAGTGTAATAGCTTATCTTCTCCCAAGACGGGTGATAGTTTGATGAGGCGGCTGTTTGAAGGAATAGGTTTTGAATTAAAAATACAACTAATTTCTTGAGGGAAACTTTCAAGTTGAATTCTCTGTAAGATGTGCCTTTCAGCGGCTTTTATTAAATCGGCATTCAAGGGCGTGAGAGTGGTTGACGCTGATGAGCTGTGTGAGCGAGAGCGAACCGCTCTGCTAGTTAATTTGGAATTTCGAATGGTGGCCAAAATGATGCTAAATGTTGCCGCAGCTTGAAGTACCCGGGCTGTGGCACGGAGCAAACGAATCCAGTTACTAAAGTGTTCGAAATTTGCAGTGACTGGAGTTGGCAAAACTGAACTTATTGAGGTTAGTCCCACCAATTCGTTCGGTTGACATTTAAGTTCATCGCGAATTGGTGCGACATTAAGTGGCTCCGTAGGCCAGTCCTCTGGGGACTTAAGAAGAAAAGATGGGCCACAAAACCATCTATGCGAAGGATCTAGGTTTATTGGACGAAGTCTAGTTGTATCATCAGCCACATTTAAGTCTGTCGGAACCCAGCGCCAATCTTTTACCGACGAGTTTTCCATAATTTCACCAAGGCGATGGGCAACGAAGGGCTTAAAGGCTCGCGCGTCACTGCGCAGCCATTGAAGAACAGTCATCGAATCCGTCCAGAAGTATGTTCGTACCGGTTTTTTGCGATGGCTGTCCTTAATAACGAGCGCGATTCGGGAGGCTATCAAAGCGCCTTGAAGTTCCAAGCGAGGTATTGACATTGGTTTCAAAGGTGAGACTCTCGCTTTGCTTGTGATGAGAGCGAGCTTGATACTGCCGTCGGAATATACTAAACGCCAATAGGCAACACAAGCGTAGGCAAGCTCGCTTGCATCTGCAAAGACGTGTAATTCTCGATAGGTAGGCTCCGAGCCTTTTGCGTATGAGTACCAACGTGGTATCTTTAAGGAAGAAATATTTACAAGGTCGCGAAACCAGTCAAACCACTTTGATGCCTCTACTTGCGGAAGTTCGGTATCCCAGTCAATTTTAGTTCGCCACGTTTGTTGAAATAAAATTCGTCCTTTAACAACTATAGGCCCTAAAAGACCTAATGGGTCGTAAACTCGCATGACATGTGATAGAACCTTGCGCTTTGTAAGTGAGCTCGGGACAGTACTGATCAGGCCTGTGCGAAACCCTAAAGAATCTGAGTTAGGGTCCCACACTATGCCCAGGGCTCTAATACTTTTTACAGATTCTCCAAGATCGACTTCCAACGGCTGAGGGGCTTTAAGATCAGTAGGAACCAGGTTCAAAGCCAGTCGCTCATTGGAAATCCATCCTCGCATTTCAAAGCAGGCCGCGCTGTGCACTTTTATAATATCTGCTGCCAATTGAGCTGCTTCATCAATGTCATCTTGTGAATCTATGTAGTCATCCATATAGTGACTGAACAAAATCGCATCGGCGGCTTTCGCATAAATACGTTCATACTCAAGTGCGTTTTTGTTTTTTATAAATTGCGCAATGAAGGGGCTACAGCAGGCGCCAAAAATTACGGACGTCATTCTATACTCCTTTATGGCATGAGTTTTATCGGGTCTCCACAGATATCGAAGAGCGTCTCTGTCCTGTTTTCTAACCCGAATTTGGGGAAACATCTCTTTGATATCTGCTGTCATACCGACACGCCCTTCACGGAAACGAAACAGTATCCTTAATAGAGGTTGGAGTAGATCAGGACCCGAGAGTAGTAAGGAGTTTAGGCTCACTCCTTCATTTTTGGCTGCCGCGTCATGGACTACTCTAACCTTTTGTTTTTGAGGATGATATACGCCAAAATGTGGAAGGTACAGCCGTATGTTTTCCGACTTTTTATTCCAATGCGCGTAGTAATCGTTCGGTTCACATTGTTCCGCATAACCTTTGGCGATCATGTTATTTATGAAATCAGTGTATGCCTTAGCGAACTCAACCTCCTTGCACATACGTCGTTCCAAGCTTAGAAAACGTGACATAGCTTGTGGGTAACTATCAGGAACACGTTGTATATCGTCACGCCATGGCATACCGACCTCAAATCGACCAGTAGGCAGTCGTTTAGCGGTTGTTTCCAAAATATGAACTGCCCGCTGATCTTGTTTGCTATGTAACGTTTCAGTTTTAGTTATCCCTATAGAGTCAAGCTTGTATTGCTCTTTGATAAGGAGCTCTAGGTTGTCGTCATCGATTACGTTGGTATGTGTGTGATTAATGAATTCGGCAAAATTAATTTTGCTAGAAATGTCGCACATTTTATTGTTTTGTGTGTAATCAACGAATTCGCCGTGATTGATAAATTCTACTAACTTAGTTTTGCTAGAGACAACGCCGTACAAAGTCCAACCAAGTGCCGTTAATACGGCGGCTGGGTCGTTGATGCCACCAACACGAACGCCGCGAGCTATTGCCAAATACCAATGTTCGGAACCTATCAAAATGGTCGGCTTAGCATGTTCATACGTTAAAACGTCGACTAAGTCAGCTAAATGTGAATATGACTCTATATTTTCACGATTGACTGACTGTGGTCGCAAACCTAAGGAGTCTACACGTCTGGCATTCCTTATTAAAAACTTTGATTGTGTGTACCTCCCCTTAATTTCAAAATCAACATATGACACAAGAGTTTGACATTGAAGACCACATACACCATTCACAGTAATGTTCTGTTTTGGCCCAGTTGCCCCTATACGTGCGGCAATATCGGAATCTATAAGCGTCGCCGTGCTTCCGTCGTCAAGAAAAGCATACACATTACAGGAACCAGTAGGGCCGGAGACAGTGACAGGTACAATCTTCAAATGGGCGCGCGGGTTGAGGGTTGAAATATTTTTCTGTAGGGCAGTAGAGGTATTGGACACTATCACTTTTTCAATTGTCGGTGGATACGAGGAGGTGCTTGAAGTATTATTTATATTGTCACTATCATTTGGTAGTACCATGTTATCAATGTTATCAATATCGTTTTCAATTTGCTGGTCATCAATAATGTTGACAAGCGGAGTCGATGGCTGCCGGTGAAGAAGCGCATTATGGCGGAAAGTACATCCATCGACGCCGCATGGGTTCACTCGGCACGTATTCCACTCGTGTGGACTAGCCCTTAAGCACCTATAGCAAACTTTTGATTCGCGTAGCCATTGCCAACGTTCATCGACAGATAGAGATATGAATTTCGAACAATCTTTTAATTTGTGATCACCATTGGAAAATATGCAAACTTGTTTTTTTTGTGAAAATACGCCTTTTGTTTGTTTTGACATAACAGCACTATGAACGTTTTCGCGTTTTGAATATTTTTCAACAGGGATATTATATTGTAAGTGTGTAGCACTAAGTTCGGGTGATAAGCCAAAACGAACGTGTTGATCTAACTCGCGCCTCAAAAAATCAGAAAGTATTTCGAGTTTCGGGCGCCCTGTCCCATCTTGCGTGGCGAAATCTGTCCACCGTATTTTCATAGTAGGGTTAAGTTTCCCGAGTACCGCGTGGAACAATTCGGGTGAGTAAAGATACTCTAAATGGTTCAGTAACTTAATCGTAGAAATAGAATTGCGTACCTTGTTAGAGAGGATTCCTAATTCTTTTAAATCGTTACCGAGTCTTGGAAGATTTTTCAATGCATGGACCTCCTTGAAGACGATCAGTTCGGGACGCGCGAAGTTATCTTCGAGAGCGCGCATGATCTCCTCCGGATCCTCCGTAGACATCATCAGCGCCGCTACAGCTTCACGTGCGGGCCCGCGGAGCGCATTGTGAAGTCGATTAATATTATCTAAGGGAGAAAAATTTTCTTTTGTAACATTGTAGGTACGTTTGAAATGTAACCAATGTAATGTGTTACCAAAAAATGGAGGTAATTCCATTTTTTTTACACCAGAGGCTGAAGCGAGAGCCTTTGCTGCTGCTGCGGTGTCAGCTACAGCTTGCAAGAGGATAGGTTGGCCAATGTCCGTTGGAAAGAGCGGGGGCGTACAGCCGGCCGCCTCGGACGCTTTGGTGGCATTTCCGACTTGCGGTTGACAGATGAGAGAGGAGTTAATAGGGAATGCAGATGCTCTCATGGCCGGCGGAGGTGCCGCGTGGCCGGGAGCTGGAACGGAACAATTTTGTTCATATCCTGCTGCGGGGGTGTCTCTATTAACATAATTGTCAATTCTGTGAGTTTCTATCCATTTTTCGGTTTTATCTACGCTCACCCGAGAAAAGCTGCGATGGCTTGCGCGACTGCCGGCGCGACTGCCGGCGCGGCTGCTTTCGGCATCGGCGTCGATAGCTGTGAGCTCGGCTTGCAGCTCGCGCTCCTCCACCTGCTGTTGTAGCTCCGCGATGCGCCGTTCACGTTCGCGCTCCCGCTGGGCAAGCACCTGCTCGCGGTCGCGTTCATGGGCGGCGAGCTCCTGCTCTCGCTCGAGGCGGCGACGTAGAGCTTGTGCTTCAACTGCAGCTTTTTGTGCTTTTACAGTTGCAGACGACCGAGACGATTTTGTTTGAGCCGAGTGCGCGCTGGGCGCTCGATGCCCAGCCGACGCGGAGCTGTGAGCCTGCGGATGCTCTAATTGGGTGTCGGGATTATCCGACATCATTTTGCTCTTGCTACGGGTTAACATGTAATAAGAACTAAATTACGAACTACGAAAATATATGAATGACAGGAAGAAGAAAAAATGTAAACAAACTAATAGGAACTGGAATCTACGGCGAGGGACCAATGAAAATGACGGAAAGGAAATGAACTGTAATGAAACAAATATAATATTTACCTGAATGTTTAATAAATAACCAGAACTCACAAAATTATTAACTAAAAATACGAATTCTTGCTCTCACTGTTGACACCACTTTTATACTGACAGTTTTATATAGAACTACGAAAACTATAAATTTTGAATTTGAAATAAAGTCCGAATATTTACCAAAGAGTCTGCAACACTAATCTTAAATAAAACGAAGTAGGTTGACATTGAAATTCATTGCCGTGATGCACTGAAGAGGGGGTGACTCTTGTCAACTAAAATTCAGGACCGTTTTTGAAAGGCAATTTAGTATGGCGTACGGCTTCCATGTTTTATTTGTTCGTAGCAAATAGGCTTTCTTTAATAAAAACGTCTAAACGAGGTTGACATATTGCTCATGTATACGAAGGCACCCGGTTAATCTCCAAACTCAGTTTGTTACTAATCGTATATCATCACAAGCAGGAGCGTCAAACCCAGGCAATTGCTTAAAAAAAAACTGGAAAAATGTAATATAATATGACGTCTTGTATAGATTACGAGCATAATGTGTCAAACCTGTATACACTTTATCAACGTTCCTAAAGCATACCAAACATAAATGTAGTTTAACTAACATCAACTTTGAATAATGCTACTCACATTTAACATACGTGTACCAACATTTGCACCAACATTGGCTCCAAGATGCGCTGCTCGGTATATCGCTTGTTTACAAAACAGATTACCGAAGCTATACCAACTCGCAACCTAATTAACATTATAGACAACATTTACCAAGTTGTATGCGAGTATGTTGCGAGTTACGGCTTCCTGTTAACTGATACTGAAGTTGTGCCAGCAAATTGATTTGACGCTTTGGCATTATGTTTTTTATTGCCACGGTAAAAAACTGATCAAATATCTGAAATCTAAATAGATCACTTTTTAAAGTAAAAGATAAATGTGACTAGCCGTGGATATTTTTGTATTTTATTTAGGGAAATAATAAAACTGAACGTCCGAAAATAAAGTTGCATCATACCTATTCATTAAACCTTGCAACCTAACAAAAGAGGAGTGTACAAGCTCTTATTGGGTCGGCAACGCGCATGTATCATCTCTGGGGTTGCAGGCGCCCATAAGCTACGGTGACTGCTTTCCATCAGGCGGGCCGTATGCTTCTTTGCCACCGACGTGGTATAAAAAAAATAACACCCAAACGAAATTGTTGTTTTTTTTTTCATGAACGTCGCCGCCTACATAATATATTATATATATCTACTACATTATGAGAACTTATTCAAATCCTCAGGCTCGATCTAACGTAATAACTCGTATTACTTGCATTACTTTTTAGGTGTATTCCCAATCCTCTACCTTGTAGATACCTACTACAGTCGTGGTCAAAAATATGTACGCGTTTTCACCTTCTAACTATCAATGGCATAAATCCCCAATACATGGTAAATATATGGTACATGGTAATCCAAAATACATGGTAACTATCCCGTTTTAAGACATACTAATAATGCTAATGACCATGTTAGCTTAAAAACGTATACTTACCTAATGGCATAAATTGAAAAAATCATATAAATTTATGCCCTTGACTGTACCTAACAACCAGATAGCAAAACTTTAGTGCGGGTGATGTCAACACGAAGTAGGTATGTTTTCATACGGGTTGTTTCACAAATAAACATCATTTCAACAACTCTTCTTCGACTTCTCTATGTGACTTAATTGAAAATATAGTGTATGCTACGTACGAGTGTACGTGTATAGTGATGATGATTTGAATACACATTTTATTATAACCTACGCTAGTGACACCAGTTATTTTGGACACTTTAATCTGACAGGTACCTAGGATACAAATGTTTCAATGTTAGTACTAAGAGTGTACGTTTGTAATATGTCAATTTTTTTTATATTGGCACAACAAAGTGCTCCACTCCACCTGATCGTAAATGAAAAGTGGAACCCAAATCGCAGCGGCAACGAACTGGAGACCAGTACGAGTAGTAACCTGTCAGTTGCCACCGCCTTGCTGGCCCGCTGAATGCTTCTTCACGCTTCGTTTAAATTTTCCCTAAAATTAGAATATAATATGTCCATTTAGGTGTATTTGTCCATTACTGGTGCTGGCTGTCAACGTACAATTAATCGCATAGCTGCGTGTGAAGTTGCCATAAAAATATTTCCGAGAATTCTAATAGTAATGACTGCAAATCCACATATGAGCAAATAATGGAATTCGGCAAGACCGAGTTAATTTCTAACTTAGGATTGTTCCAATATGGCAAATGGGCAAAGTTGGCACACAGTTAGCAAACTTATCAGTGTAATGGAGTTTACTCAATCGTTTCACTTCGTATGATAACAATTACCGGACAACCGCAAATAAAATCACAATCACGGGTCGATTATTTTGATTGAAGATTAAATTTCACGTATTAAAAAGTTAAGAGGGTATCGATATAGCGAACAATATGTTCCCTCAGAATTTACCTTTCTATCTCAATTAGGCTTCACTGAAATGGATATTGAAGTTGATGAATTTAGCCTTTCCGTGAAAATCCAAAAGGAAAGGATTATAGACTACATCTGTAGAGAGCTTTACTTGATCCACAGACAACATAACCTAAAGACGTAGCTTTAGACAATTATTTCATTTAAACCGATGCTGCCAAAAATGCTGAGGTGCGGGCGGCGTAACATGAGCTAACTGTGTTGTGATTCGTCGTTTCAAGGTCAATGAGGTGTAAAACAAAAATGTCCGCCGGTCGCTAGTGATTTCCGAATGTCGATAAAAGTATCGATGGTTACAATGTCTATCGCTTTCACAAATCGATATTTGTCAGTGACTTACCGACAAAACCGTGAATCCATATCCGTACTAATGTATACCATAAATGCGAAAGTATGTCTGTCAGTTTACTGAGTCTACACGCATAAATCGCTGAACCAATTTAGATGAAATTTTGAATGGAGATTACTTAAGACCCGGGAAAGGACATACGATATTTCATTCTTTATCATCATCATCCCCGCAGATGTAGATATATTATGATACTAGCTATTTTATATAAAAAAAATATTTGTACTGTCTGTCTGCTGTGTCTTCATCTACACATTTAAACCGGTTTAGATGAAATTTGGAATGGAGATAGTTTAAGACCCGGGAAAGGACAAAGGATAGTTATTTTATCATCATTATCCACGCAGACAAAGTTGCGGTCAAATATTAATATCACAATATATCTTTTCTCCGTGTGGTGACGGCAGAAAGAATACATTTGTCACCACCCCAACTCCTCCTGCGGGTGTCGTAAGAGTCGACTAAGGGATTGAAGTGTCACTGACCATATTTGATTAAAGATTGATGATGGGCAGCAGCGTCATCACAGTGGACACATTACTGCGATCGCCAATCCGCTTGCCCAGCGTGGCGATTATGGGCATTTACCTCCTAATACGTCTATACGCATAGTTAATAGTAGAGGCCTACGTCCAGCAGTGGACTATCATAGGCTGATGATGATGATGATGTTGATGATGATGATGATATCTTTTCTGAGATAATAAATAAAACAAATTTATAAAATATACTTTTATTTGTACAATCATTAACTCGTAGTTACAAAGTTACCAAAAAACTACCATTAAAATACGTTCTACGTATATATCAAATTCGTCTATTATTCGTTTTTGTTAATTTGAAATATTCCGGTTTAAAGTGTCGAGAACATATCACACTGCTAGGAGCAGGAAACCAATCATGTGACCGTTTTGTAGCATTCATCCACATTTCTTTCATGTTTGGGCATTTAGAGAATATACACAATATTATTTAACAATAGTACTATTTGAAAATTATACTTCTACACTTTACACTAAACCAGAATTTATTTGAGGATAATTGAATATAATCGTAAAATCTTATCGATAGTAAACAGACTACCGGTATAGATATCACTAGTTCGGATACGGAGACGGTAGATTCGGAACGATTGAGAATAAAGATTTTAATTTATCTTTAGTTACCTTATCGATAGTAAACAAACATACTCTACGGTCATCCCTAGTTCAGACGGCCTACCTGCTCGTTACGCTAGACAAGGAGGGAGTTATACTTCGTGCAAAGTATTAGAAAGAGACTTTGTAAAAAGACATCAACGAGTGCACTAGATTTAATGCTTAAACTATTTTTTATTTTAATTGAAATTTATAAAAAATTGCTCACTTGTGAGACGACATACCATCTTTTTGCACACTAGATGTTTTTGTATTCTTGCTACACAATTTCACGCAACAGTAATGCATTTTGCATGATGTAAATCACGTTAAAACTTTCGTAATTATCTCATGAACGCCGGCCGCAGACTGAAGTTAGCAATGGAGGCGTGGCTCTAATATGGAGTGAATTCACCGTATGCGTGACAGAGGGGGTCGCCCGGCTATGCTACGTCTTGAGGTTATGTTGTCTGTGACTTGATCGATCAGTCAATTTCAATTGTCCTCGAGAATCAAATCGGTCGGTTGAACTCGGTTGTGCTTTTCAAAGGCATCTCATCATCAGGCACCTGACAGTTGTCTGATACTACTCTCTATGCAAATCGAAAGCTTTGCTATCAACTATTTCCACATGCAAGAAGCGCAGAAAAGAGATATAGAGAGATGGGTTATGCCGGAACTCTTACTTCAAACCAAATATTTGATCAGTTTTTCGAGGCCACTATAAAACCATTTCAAAATGACAGTTAGTACGGTCAAATCGTACATTAAACTCGCAAAACATGTAGTAAAGCTGCATTTTTGGTATGTTATTTAGACACCATAGGGCAGTATAAAACCACATTTTGCAAGCAAAAAAAAGTTGTGCTAGCTGCGTTATACGTGAAAAACTGTGTTTACTGTCTATTTTTAGTTTCTGATTTTTATAAAAAAAGCCTTACGTTTTTAGACAATATGTATCAGGTAACGTTTAAAGATGAATTAATTTGTAACAAGATGAGATAACAACATGCATTACCGTAGGTCTTATAGTTTCAGAGATTCGAGACTTCAAATAGTACCCTGTTTTGTAAACTAGATAAAATGTTGAGTTTTGCTAACGTTTTTGGTTTAATATCGCCTTACCTAATTATGCTACGAAAAACATGAAATAATTATCTTATAGCGCAATTAATATTCTTTCATTTAAGGGTAAAATCAGGTCAGTAAACTTTGAAATTGAAACTAAAAACGCGAAATTCAGAAAGCAGGAGGTCCGCTATCTAAGTTTTTCATACAAATGGCAAGTCAGTTTTTGTCGTTTAACTAAAAAACTATAACTTTTTGATACTCATTGCTATAAAACTATGAAAGAATATTAAATTTGAAAGGATTTGAGCTACCTTGCATTACCCTAAATTATACAGATTTAGAGATACGACATTTCAAAATGTGCCCTTCATTAAGTTAAGAAAATAAATGCATGTTTTGAAGCCTCGTATACCCCCAACTATAAGACTTACAGTAATTGTTATCGGCTCAATTTGTTCCAAATTTAATGTAGTTATTTATTATCTACAATTACTTTTTTTTCTTAGTGTGATCGTTTTGCCAATATTTAGTGAATAGCTTTAACGTAACCTAAAATATGTTTATGTTTTGATAAAAGGGCCTTTTATGAAATGTCGTATCTCAAAATATATATAACTTACGGTGATGCAACGTAGCTCAAATCCTTTCAAATTTAATTTTCTTTCTTAGTTTTATAGCAATCAGTATCAAAAAGATAATAGATTTTTAGTTAAACGTCAAAAACTAAAAAAAGTGCGATTTTTTTTCGGTTTTTTACGTCCTATGCCCAAATTATTTTTTTGTTTTTCTTTTAATATGCATTTTCGTATATATCTATAAGGCTTTTATAATATACCAAAATTGCAGCTTTGCAACTCGACTTGCGATTTGTATGAAAAACTTAGATAGCGGGCCTCCTGCCCTTGGAATTTCGGGTTTATACTTTCAACTACAAAGTTCACTGACCTACTTTTACCCTTAAATTAAAGAATATTAAGTGCGCTATAAGGTCATTATTGCATGATTTTCGTAACATAATTAGGTGAGCCGATATCAAGTGGAAAACGTTAGCAAAACACAACATTTTATCTAGTTTACAAAAAGGGGTACTTTTTAAAGTCTCGAATCTCTGAAACTATAAGACCTACGGTAATACATGTTAGCTCAACTTGTTGGAAATTTATTAGTCTTCAAACGTTTATTTACATATGTAAATTTCGCAGTTTTTCACGTACTACCCAGCTAGCACAACTTTTATTTGCTTGCAAAATATGGTTTTATACTGTCCTATGGTGTCTAAACAACATACCAAAAATGCAGCGATACTACTTGATTTGCGAGTTTAGGGTAAAATTATGTACGATTTGACCGTACTAAGTACCTAGTAAGAGATTCCTTACAATCTGACTCATAACATCACTTTGACTTAATTCTCTAGCGGCATAGGATTAGAATTGGTTACATACCTAGGTACATTTGTCTAAATCTGGTTGTACGTGTAAATGTTTTCTAATAAAATACCTAAAAATCAATCGAAATCAGTCAGTCTATGTATGAAGCTAAAATATACATCGAACAGTTGATAAAAGTTTTTATCCCCAAATAAATCTATTTCAAAACAAAACCTCTCCTTACCGCTTCGTTGATTCCAAAAATATTAGAAAAACGAAATGCAACCCCGGGTAAGTGGTTGCTAACTCCATAATCTGCAAAAGTTCGTCCTGAGGGACAGGGTTCATAAGCCGCATAAAATTAATTAATACTAATGAAATATACTTAGTACTGGACCGCCCAACTCTCCCTGGATTATCCCCCGGAGAGCAGTTTAATTTCTTCCTCTTGAATATACAGTGAAAGCGAGTAGTTTTAAGGAAATTGTTATGAAAACTGACAGTTGAAAATTTCCCTAGCGCTCTGGGCTTGTCCAATTTGCGGCGTCAGACTTTTGGAATTCTTAGGTAACAGTTAGGAATATTTTCGTGTTAAGTTCTTAGTATCCCTGTAAGAAGAAATATTATTTCTTGATTTACGCACAGCATGTTATTGAATACTAAAATCGCCACCTCTTTATTGATACTTCTACGAATGGCCGTGGCAGGATAACATCTTGTAATAACAGCTTTTCGATATATTTTTTTGGTCTAATGCCCATAATCCAATGGCAAGTTAGTTATTTATTTGTGAAAAACTGATACAGTCTTACTTTTACAGTCTGTGCCTATTTGTATCAAAGTCTATTTTATACATACATAGTTGGTTTTTGCATGTTGTAACAGAAAATCCAACAAATCCTTGAGTATACAAAATATAGGTCAGTATAATCTTACACAACACTCAAAGGGATAACTTTGCCAATAAGCCTTCAACCAGCACTCAACAGCAAAATTTATACTATTATTATTCCGCACAGCGGGCCAAACGCTCACTTGATTTCGGCAAAAATGCTGCCAAAAATGGCTTGGCTAAGCTTACAAATGGAAATTGTCGTCGTTACTTTGCAACATGGCCGAGAGCTTGTGAATTTTCCATCGCTGGCATAGAATAAGTTGCCGTAAAGGAAACCAGTCTACTTTCTGTAGGTATCCCGATCCTTTAAGCTCAATTTGCTTCATAGAGATCCTGAGTAATCGGGACGCAGGAATCGAATGGAAACGTTGGTTCAAGGCACACACTTACAGATGTAAGACTCAAGAGCCTAAATTCGCTAGAGATCCTTTTCAAATATACAGAATCTATATTATAGATTTGTATTGCCTCTTATTTAGAGTAAATCGATGACACCACAGACCTATTTCGAAGACACGAGTATGCAGGTAAATATATATGTTACCTTACAGAATACTAACAATTTAAAATAAAGCTATTTTTAATTACATTTTTAAAACTTGTTGCAAGGGGGAAAACCTGAAAATATTGACATTAGAAAAAAAACTTTCGGTATCATAATAAATAGGTCTTACAAAAAGAATAAGCGTTGGGACCTTTATTCTTTTTGAAATACCCATTCAATACAATTATAACGATAACTCACACTATTGGATTACAGCGAAATAAAAAAATCATCCTCACCTTATTACTATGGGAGGTACCCGCAAAATGTTTTTTCTACATTTCATTCTACCACTTTGTCGGAGGGATTAATATGTATACCTGTACCAAATTGCATTTTTCTAGTACTAACGGCCATTGCTATGTTGCGGACAGACAGACGAACAGACGGACAAACGGACACTAGGTACGGTGAAACTATAAGGGGTTCCTAGTTTACTACGGAACCCTAAAATGTAACAAAACGTTATAACGTAGGTATGTAAAGAATATCATTGTCGGCACAAAAAGCCGCTAACTCCTATGACTAAACCACAAGGTAATCTATCGAAGTACGAGTACCGGCGAAAGCTGACCTGCCTAATCGATTTACAGCGAGGTTTGATTCAGAGCAAAATATTTATTTACAATAAAACATACAAAATACCTCCACATTTCTATTTCCATTACAGAATTGTGAAGGCTTCTGTAACGTTTTCTGCACGATCTGAGAAATTGGATTTCTCCAGGTGGTCTGTTATTAATATAGTGGAACACTTCGTGGATAAACTGTAAGAAATGAGAACAACTGAGCTGTGAGGATAGATAAATAGAAAGGCAGCTGTGTTATAAAATGGTTTTATTTCTTTTGAGCTGCGATCTGAGAAAAATATTTTGATCGTATCATAACTTTAGGTAGGTAGTTATATTGGAATTGTGCTGGCGCATTAGGTAAGTAGCTGCTGGGAATCTAGGCTTCTTGAGATTGTAACTAAGTAATTAAGATGCACCAACAACAATACAGCGTGTGTATTTTATACGGACAAATAACTAATCCAGCTATAATATCTGATCCTACGAATCGTATAAGATAATCGTTTCATAAAATTTTGTTGTTGATTAGGTGTAATGATTTTTTAAAAGTGCAACCCAGCAGCATTGTATGCCGTCCAACTGCTCGTATGACGTTTAGATACTTATGTCTAGGTTAATTAATGTGGCTACCAGTGGACGCAATACATTGCGTGCTCAATTATTTTATATGAAAAAAATGAAAAAAAATACCTTAATTTCCTAAAAAAATGCATGTAAACAGGTTCTCTAGGTCCGATAGTAATCGCCATTAAAATATTCGCCCGTATCAAATACACACGCTGTATATTGAAATGGACTTCTGACCTTTGGGTAGATTCACAGTTTCTTTCAGTGAAAATTAAATATTGGCGGTAGGGCAGGAGCCCATTTCTCAAAACACTTATAATACAAGTGGAAGTCTCTTTTTGACACTATTAATTAGATAAGGATTTCCGCTTGTATTACAAGTTACAAGCTTTCGAGAAATGGGCCCCAGGTATAATTACTAAATATGAAAAAAAATATAGGTTGTATCGGATTGTGAGCCTCGTAGCCTAGTTGGTCGTGACCCTGCCTACGAAGCTTGAGGTTCCGGGTTCGAATCCTGGAGAGAGCATTATTTGTGTATTTATTTATCACAAATACTTATTTGTTCCTTGGTCATGGCTGCTTATGTATTTAAATGTCTATATGTATCTATCTATTATATACAGAGTGGAAAGAGACGACATTCCTTCCCGTTACCGACCGAGTCTACCAACCATTACGATGAACTTTCAGTATAGTACCAGCATAGAAATAACTTAAAAAAAATTAACCCCTCATACAAAGTGAGTGATTAGTTAGAGTTCAATAGTGTGGAAAAGTCAATTTGCCATGTACGCTTTCGTTGTTGGTCCCATATTGAAAGTTCATCGATGGTTGGTAAACTCGGTCGATAGCGGGAAGGAACGTCGTCCCTTTCCACCCTGTATATTGTCGCTTGGTACCCACATCATAAGCCTTAATAGAGCTTACCGTGGGACTAGGTCGATTTGTGTAAAATGTCCCAAGATATTTATTTATTTATTATTTATATGCTTTAACTCCTATGAAGCGGTGGTGGCTCAGTGGTTTAGACGTTTGACTTTCAATCCTGAGGTCGTGGGTTCAAATCCTGGCTCGTACCAATGAGTTTTTCCGAAACTTATGTACGGAATATCAGATGATATTTACCATTAGCTTTCGGTGAAGGAAAACATCGTGAGGAAACCTGCATACATCCGCGAAGAAATTCAAAGATGTATGTGAAGTTCCCAACCCGCTTAGGGCCAAAGTGGGGACTATAGCCCAATCCCTCTCATATATGAGAGGAGGCCTGTGCCTAGCAGTGGGACATTACATAGGCTAAAATATTATTATATTATTATTTATATGCAAGAATTATCAATAAACGACCAAGTACTTGCGTTGCAAATACGTACATGACATGTTTAGGTACATAAACTTAATAATTATTCGCAACGGTTTTCAAGGTGTGAGTGTGCTGCTATAATCTTCTTACACATAACATATGTACACATCTGTGTATATAATAGGTATCTATGTATAATAGCATGTACATGTAGTGCTCGGTCCAGCTTTTAGTGAAAGCAAACATTACTCTAACGTCATCCGGTATTCTGACCTCGACCCAACATTAATGCCAATCCAAGATAAACACTTTTAGTTACACATGTGTATATATTTGAGAGGCCGCGTGGATTACATCACATTTGAACTACCTAGGTGTTTATGAACTTATCATTTAAGCTTATTTGCGTAAATATAAAATAAATGTGCAAATTGTACCTTATATTACTAGCTTAGTACATAAAATTAGTCTTGTTTTATTTTTAAAGTAGCAAAACTGCCCGTTATTTTATTCGTACTCGCAACTTTAATAATAGCACGTGTTATCGTTAACTTTCTCATCCTATTTTACTACAAAAGTTAATATTTGTTCCTTTTAGTCGCAGATCTATATTTATAACCATATTTATAACATGTATTTATCTAAAAGGTCGCTTTAAGAGACACGTGTATTAGACAAAGGTGACTCCATAAATATTCTCCGAATAATAACAAAACTATAACAGAAACTACATTTATTATGACAACCCATAAAGCGTGCGACGTAAGAGTAGTAGTTTTATATATCTAAGCAAGAATTCAATTCATGAAATAAAACAATGGAAAGGGATTAATTTATCTGTAAGTGTTCGAAACGTCGAGATGTAATTAATTAATTAATTATATGCGATTATAGTTTGAATTCATGAATATTATAAGTGTCACCGTAATCAAAGAAATTGTTAAGAATTTTATTGTTTTCTAGTAAACAAACAGAAATATCTTTTATTGGGGTACGAGCTTTTGTACATGTATGCCTTATGACCAGAGATCGGATTTTTGTGCGACATCTCATACTAAATTTTATCAAAATGACGTAAGTCACTAATAATGTCGCAAATCCATCCGATCTCTGCTTATGATTAATTATTAACATTAATAATAATCATGACACTTTTACAAAGGATCACCGACCGACGTCATAGACTTTTATACAGCACATAAACTTGCTAAGCCTCGTCGGGTACTTACGGCTCGGCGAAGAAGTTTTCTTGATTGGACATCGAACTGTCGCAGTAAAACTGGCTGCCAACAAGAAATGAGGCGTAATAAACCTAAGCCGTGCAAATTTGATTTCCGGAACCGAAATAGTTCGTTTCCTTTTGAAATAGTAGGTAGGTATGTAGGTCGGTTTTACGCACGAACGTAAGTTTTACGGTTACAGGTGGGACATTCTTGGAACATCAAATTTTTCAGTTATTTTAATAAAATTACTTGTATTACAAAAATGCAAATATGTGCTAAAACCATCCATACCTCGCATGTGCGCCTACACATGTGATTTGCGAGAGGTGATCGAAATATATATTACGCAGATATTTCATGTGTGTGAATCGTTCTGTAGCGTAATAAGTTTCACATCATCATTATCATCATTTCGGCCAAAATACTGCTGGACATAGGCCTCCCCCAATGATCGCCAATATGACCGGTTCAGCGCTGCGGGTTCCCGCGATTTTGACCAGGTCGTGCAGGCCATCTTGTGGGAGGTCTGCCCACACTGCGTCTTCCAATACGTGGTCGCCAGTCCAGCAGTTTCTGGCCCGTCGGCCATCTGATCTTCTGGCAATGTGCCCAGCCCACTGCCAGTTAAATTTCACGTACCTTTTGTTTGTTTTTTTTGCTTAGTAACAGTACTTTAAAAAGGTAATTTTATTTTTCTTCTACTTAAGCGCCTGGCTCTTGTCGGTGGAGTGAACGCCATTCCGTACGTTATTCCGCTAATATTTTGAGCTCCAGTAGTGTTATTCACTAAGGAAACCGCCTTGCTGTCAGCGCTGTGTCAGTGCTGCGGCAGCATCGAGCCTAAAAATGGTATTCACTAATGTACTTTAAACGACACTAGTGCTCGGCGACGAATGCGGCGTGAGCTGGAACTACATTGCGTCGAAAGTTTGACGTTTAATCTATGAACTTCGTATTCTTAACGAAAAACAGCGACGAACTCGCCCACAACCTCGCTCACAGCCTCGATTCCTAATGTCAAATCAAACAGCTAGGATTTTAGACAAGGCTGTCTCGACATCGAGCTCGTTGACGAACGCAGCGTCGAATGTGTCAATAAGAGAATAGCATAGCTGGTATGACACCACATTAATCTTCTCCTTGACCTGGTCTTGGTCTCCCTTCGGCCCCTCTTCCCTTCTACTTTTCCTTCAATTATAGTTTTAATATAATTAACATGTCGTAAAAGGTGTCCCAACATAATTGCTATTACTGATCAAAGAAAAACTTGGTGCTGGTTAAATTTAAGTATGTTTATTACACGAATCTTGAAGGCAGAATGACAAAAAATAAATTACAAAACAATAGGTTTCAAAAAATACAAAATACTATAAAGAGATAAAAAAGTATTCCAAAAAGGTTTCTGATAAAAATAGGTGCGTCGTGCACATTTCCTCCCTTTTTTGTTAAAGCTGGAGCTTCACCAGCTTACGGAGAGGTCGTCTGAATACCCCGGCCAGGGTGCGCACGTCTGCCACTCTCACGATACCATCAGGGCCTGGAAAAACTGCTGTAATACGTCCACGGGGCCAGGAACCTCTTGGTGTGTTGCCATCTGCAATCAGAACTAGGTCACCAACTGCAATCTGCGGAACCTCTCCTCGACCGCGTCTTGGTATTAGAGTTGGGAGGTACTCGCGCAGCCAACGTCGCCAGAAATGATTGGCCAAGCGTACGGCCTTACGCCAGCTGGAGCGTGAGATGAGGTCAGAGTCCGACAACGTCGCCGGTATGGATCTTCCTGATGATGAACCCAGTAGAAAATGCATGGGCGTCAGCGATTGATCACTTTGAAGATCTACGGCAACATGTGTCAAGGGCCGACAGTTGATCAGGGATTCCGCTTCCGCCAGGAGTGTGCGTAGAACTTCATCGGTAGGGGCTCGCTCAGTCAGCGTTACTTTCACCGCCGTCTTGACACTCTTGACCAACCTTTCCCATGAGCCACCCATAAACGGAGCGCCTGGTGGAATGAACCTCCACTTGATCCGTTCCGTTGCTGCGAACTCTGACGTAGCTTCGGCGTATAAGCGCTGTAGTTCGCGGTGGCTACCAACAAACGCTGTACCATTGTCAGACCACAGCTCGGACGGAGTGCCTCTTCTGGCTATGAAGCGGCGAAGGCTCATAATTGCGGAGTCAGTTGATAAGCTGTCGACGACTTCCAGGTGGACGGCTCGTACTACGAGGCAGGTATATAGTGCCACGTACCTTTTTTCCCGTCGTCGGCCAATCGAAATTTGTACTGGCCCGAAATAGTCCAGTCCCGTAAATGTGAACGGGCGCTTGTGATGCCCTAGGCGCGCCTCGGGTAGGTCTCCCATCGGGGGCTGAAAGTTCTTAGATCGACGGATTCGACAGAATTGGCAATTGTAGGCAACGTTGCGGACGGTACTTCTAAGACTCAGCAGATGGTAGTCTTGTCGGAGCTCGTTGACGACAGTCTCCGTATTGGCATGTGCGGCTTTGCGATGGTGGTGCTGAACTAGCAGGCGTACGGCTGCTTCACTTCCGTCAAGAACGATAGGGTTTTTCATAGCATCTCGTACGTGCATCGCTGCTCTAATGCGGCCAGACAAGCGGATAAGCCCGTCGTCTCCGATAGTGACGGATAATTTGGACAATCGGCTGGAACGTGGCACTGGCCGGGAAGGATAGTTTTGTAGATACGCTATCTCTTCAGGGAATGTGTTTTGCTGGGACTGGCGTAGGATGTGCAGCTCAGCCAGCCGGAGGTCTGCGGCAGTCAATGCTGCGGCAGGGTGTAGCGTAGCCCGTGGGGCAGTGAACTGTTGCCATTGATTTGCAGGCTGAAACATAAAGGTACACAACCCTCCCTCGTAACGTACTAAATTATCTACACACAGACCCCTTTTCGTTAGACTACGCATTCGCAATAATGTGAGATACTTATGCGCAGTAGCGGTTGCACGTACCAATCTGAGCCAGGAACTGAAACGTTTAGGATCGGCGGAAACTGGTTCGTGCTTATCAACGTCACTAATGTGGTGAACTAAGTCTACACGTCCTGTACGTTTGCTCTCCTCGTCTATACCTGGATTCTCAGGTGCGCTAGGCTCGCAGGGCCACTCGGACGAGAGCAAAAATTCAGGTCCCGATATCCAACGTGATTCGGCTGACATCGTCACCCGCTTGATGCGGGTGGCATCATCTGCTACGTTAAGATGTGTAGGCACCCATCGCCATTCTTTCACGTCGGTTATCTCTGTGATTTCAGCTACTCTGTGTGAAACGAAAGGCTTGAATAACCGCGCCTCGCTTCGAAGCCATCCTAGAACAGTCATAGAATCACACCAAAATACGCGACTTGCAGGTTTAAATCTGTGGGTTTCACAGATAGTTGAAGCGAGACGGGCTGCAACCAATGCTCCTTGGAGCTCTAAGCGATTTATAGATACTTTTTTCAACGGTGCTACACGAACTTTACTACAAATAAGCGCTAGCTTCACTTCACTATTTTCGAGAACAAATCGCCAATATGCAACTGCAGCGAAGGCAGATTCGCTTGCGTCACAGAATAGGTGAAGCTCGCACTTGTCAATTTGAGACTCGCTAAGACAGTAGCAGCGTGGAATCTGTAAACTAGAAACTGCAAATAAATCCTCAAACCAGAGCATCCACGCCGCTTTGTCACTTTGTGATAGCTCATCGTCCCAACCCAGAGACTGACGCCACGCATTTTGGAACATAATACGACCTGTAATGACTACTGGCGCCAGAATCCCGAGCGGGTCGAAAACCCGCATCACATGAGCTAAAACTTCACGCTTTGTGAGTTTATTTGGCAACGAACACTCATTACTCATTCCAATATTGAAACTAATAGTGTCTGAAACGGGTTGCCAAATAAGCCCAAGTGTACGCACGGGCGTACGGGTAGTGAGACGACCAAGACCGACATCTACGCTATTGCTACAGCTAGCTACAGGGGGCACTTCAATCAAGCTCTCCTTAGGCAATAAAGCGAGAGCGGAGGGATTGTTTGAAGCCCACGCACGCATTTCGAAGCCAGCATGTCGATGGATCTGGCTGATCTCAGCGGCCAGCTTGGCAGCTTCATCGACTGAATTTAGGCTCACTATACAGTCATCCATATAGTGATCGGCAATAATGGCTCGAGCCGCGTCTGGATAGCGTTCCTGCCATTCCGCTGCGTTCTTATTTTTAATGTAGATAGCAGTGAAAGGGCTAGAAGCGGCACCGAAAATCATTGATGACATCCGATAAGTCCTGATAGGCTCTTTTGGGTTATCGCGCCATAAAAACCGTTGTGCGTCGCGATCCTCAGCTCGAATCTTTACCTGAGGAAACATTTCGCGAATATCTCCGGTCAGGGCAACCTTGCCCTCCCGAAAACGCATCAAGATGCCGAGCAGAGGTTGAAGTAAATCAGGGCCGGTTAACAAGAGCGAATTTAGCGAAACACCGTTACTTTTGGCAGCCGCGTCATGTACCAATCTTAATTTATTAGGCTTATTGGAATTCGTTACGCCAAAATGTGGCAAAACCCAAACAGGGGACTTAACACTGGGCTCTTCCGTGCACAGTTCGGCGTAACCTTTTCCAAACATGGCGTGTACATTCTGCCGGTAGCGCTCCGCGTATTGAGAATCCCGCGCCATCTTCTTTTCTAGACTGAGAAACCTAGAAAGGGCAAGCTTATAACTGTCAGGTACGACTAAGTCATCAGATTTCCAAAGCAAACCGACTTCATAATGCCCGTTAGGCAAGCGTCGCGACGTACGGTCAAGAATTTGGATAGCACGCTCGTCATCAGCGCTACGCGCTTCGCGTTTTGAAATGCCGATAGAATCTAGACTATATTGCTCACGAATTAAGTTTTCTAATGTCGCGCGATCACTAATGTCCGTAATCGAGGGCTCGCTAGCTATAGCGTGGTTAACTGTCTCGAAAGGCGTAGTTTTGCTACAGCCAAACGCAAATAAAACCCAACCCAAAGCGGTATTAATCGCCACTGGTTGGGTCTTAGTGCCATGACGTACAGCTCTAGGCAACGTGAGATGCCAGTTGTCAAGGCCAACTATGATCATTGGCTTTACGTGGCCGTAACAAAACTCGTCTACAATGTCTGAAAAGTAGGCATATTTAGACACACATGACCTATCTGCGGTTTGTGACGCGAGACCTAAACCTTCCATCGATCGCGCTTTAGTAATCTCGTAAGTTTCGTTAGATCGGCGACCTTTAATTAGAAAATCTACATATTTCACATCCGTTTCTTTATGCAAACCGCCTACGCACTTGAGGTTTATGCGGCCATCGAAACCGCATGCACCTATTTGCGCGGCGATTTCAGAGTCTATGTAGGAACCCGCAGCCCCGTCGTCTAGCATCGCGTATGTATTTACTGACCCTAATGGACCGGACACGGTCACGGCTACGACCTTCAACAACGCGCGAGGAGGTACCGATGGCTGCGCTGAAAATCCCGCGGCAGCAGAAGTCGACGTGTGGGTAAGAATCTCTGTTGACTTTGAATCGATTACGACGGCCGCGGCGGGGGCAGATTTCAACGGCGTGATGTTAGAGGTTCCCGGGATCTGTATAATTTCCTGATTTTCTACATGCGCGGCTACGGATCGTTCATAGTTTGCATTGTGTAGCATTTCATGATGACGAAAATGACAGCCGTCAATGTGACAAGTTTGTTTTGCCTTACAATAATTTATTCTATGCCAACCTCTTAAACATCGATGACAGATTCTATTTTTTTTTATGAAACTCCACCTGTCATCGATTGACATTGCGGCAAACTTGTCACATTGAATGATATCGTGTGATTTTTTGCATACAACACACGATTTAATATTGGATGCGGTCGTCGATGAATTCAACCGAATTGAGGGTGAATTTCGTGAGGATGAACTGGGAATGGTAGATTGGCTATCTGCGGCAACGTGTACACTATCCTTGGGCCGCCTACTGTCTATCGCGTGCGACGCAGTAGACTGCTCAGGCATTAAACCGAAACGAGACTGTAGGTCAACTTCGTGTGCTAGGAACTCTGCTAGGCTTTCCAACTTTGTTAGACCGGCAGGCTCGAAACGATCGGCATAATCTAGCCATTTGGCTCGCAACAGTGGAGAAATATTGGTAATAAGAGCTTGAAATAACTCTGGAGAAGCAAGATATTCCGTATGATCTAATAGCCGTATTACTTCCACACAGTTGCGCACCCGACTGGCAAAGATAGCTAAGTCCTTACCTTCACCATACACACGCGGCAGCGCGCGCACCACCGCTATTTCATGCGCGACCACTACCTCGGGCCGGCCGAAACGCGCGTCTAGGGCGCGCACCACGACGCCGGGGTCTCGTGCGGACACCAGCAGCGCAGCCACAGCTTCGCGGGCCGCACCAGTCAGCGCAGTGTTCAATCTTGACATATTGTTCGTGGCGGAGTAGGAGCCTTGAGTATTTTCAAAGGCTTTCTTGAGACTCAACCAATCTAAATAGGATTTGCCGTCAAAACGGGGTAAAGGGACACGGTTAATGGCATTATTAATTCCTTTATTAACACTATCTAGTAAAACTCCTAGACTCTTCACTAGCTGTGGAATTTCAGAGCTCTCACGAAGCGAGAGGGCCGCAGGCGGCGCGATGGGCGCGGGCGGCGCGATAGGCGCGGGCGGCGCGATAGGCGCGGGCGGCGCGATAGGCGCGGTCGGCGCGTTAGGCGCGGGCGGCGCGATAGGCGCGGTCGGCGCGTTAGGCGCGGGCGGCGCGATAGGCGCGGGCGGCGCGATAGGCGCGGGCGGCGCGATAGGCGCGGGCGGCGCGATAGGCGCGGTCGGCGCGTTAGGCGCGGGCGGCGCGATAGGCGCGGTCGGCGCGTTAGGCGCGGGCGGCGCGAAAGGCGCGGATGGCGCGATGGGCGCCGGAGGCACCATGAGGCCCCCTGGAAGCGCAGGTGCCGCTTCAGGCACGAGAGGGACCTCTGAAGTCGCAGCACGACAGCCATGACGCACTATCGCAGTGCGTGCAAGGGACGCGACACGAATAACAGGACGTTTATTTTCAAAATTCCTGGAATCATTCACACATTCAAAAGGTTCTTTAGGATAAAAAGCCGCTTCGGATTGACGTAGCCATTGGTTTACGACTACATTATGACTGCTGCTCGCAGAGCTGTGCCGACTCGCATCTGCCTCAATGGCGGCGATTTCAGCTTTCAGCTCTAGATCGGCAGTCGCGCGTTCTAAATCCGCTAATTGATCAGCTGCAGCGCGGCGTATTTTTTCTGCCTCTAAATCGGCAAGACGGCGGGCGTGCTGCGCCTCTGCCGCTAACTTTTTAGCCAATACAACTGAAGAACGGGACGAAATACTTGACTTACGGGACTGGGAAGGTGCCGGTGCTGCGGTTGTCGAGTCGACACAAGAGGCTAGGGGCACGTTCGACGGCCCGGCCTCCTCCGCAGCGGATCTACCTTCTCCGCCTTTAGCGGTTACCGACCGAGTAACTACCATTCTTCAGAACTGCTTCACTTATACAATAAACAAACTGTCGAGATCCGGTTCGAAGGACCAGATATTACTGATCAAAGAAAAACTTGGTGCTGGTTAAATTTAAGTATGTTTATTACACGAATCTTGAAGGCAGAATGACAAAAAATAAATTACAAAACAATAGGTTTCAAAAAATACAAAATACTATAAAGAGATAAAAAAGTATTCCAAAAAGGTTTCTGATAAAAATAGGTGCGTCGTGCACAATTGCTCTTTTGTTGTCAATCGTCTTCGTTAGAAATCTCTTCTCCCCTATCATATCCAATACTTCCTCATTCGTTCTTCTCTCAGTCCAACTTGTACCCTCCATCCTCCTCCAGCACCACATTTCAACCGCACACAAGCTCTACTTGTCTCTTTGAGTAAATTGTATGAAATTTTTAACTTGGAAAATTATGTTGGTGATTGGTGACTATCTACTTAATTAAAAAAACATCAAACTAAACTAACACAATTTAAGCTAAACTATAGATCACAGAGAGCAAGAACGAAATCATTGTACGGTATCATCACACCTTAATAATTCACAGCCACATTTATTGCAACATCAGCCAGTTTGCAAATTTGTCTATCAACAAAGTTCCCTCTAATAACCAAGTTTGCCGATACCTTCTAATGCAGCCTCGTAACACGTAGGGGCCCTTCTCATCCCTTCTATACCAAATTGAGTTATTGAGTTACCCAACAGAGTTAATAAAGAGGTCTACTCGTGACTGGAATAACAAACAATACGTATAGCGGTGAACCTTAAGAGCAACTCCAAATTAGAAAAGCAGTGACCATTTCGGAACAATTGCCCCCTCGATGGTTATTACGATTGGTATATAGAATACGCAATCGGAAATCGGTTTTTACGATGCCAGATTGTGGGATAAGAATAGATATAGGTCCTTACGTGAAATCGTGGAAACCCTTGCACCTAAAGAACTGGGTGCCTAGACGTTGCCAGTCGCTAACGCTTAATCATCAATCGTAAACGAAAAGCAGCTAACTATCTTTGTCGCACTAATATAAAAGAGTGACAGAGAGGGAAAACTACGATAAGCTACAAAGCGTTAGCGATTGGCAACTTGTCTAAGCATCCTGGGCGCATAGACAAGTTACCAATCGCTGACGCTTAATCGTCAATCGTAAACGAAAGGCAGCTAACTGTATTTGTCGTACTGATACGAAAGAATGACAGAGAGGGAAACTACGATACGCTACTAAGCGTTAGCGATTGGCAACTTAGCTTAGCATCCTGTTTAGATTACGCACAATGGGAATCAAGTGGCTTATGGTGGTCACGCGTTTATCGTGCTACGCGTCACTTTCGCACTTGCTTACTTGTTAGAACGTGACGGCAATGACAACAAACGATTAATCACGTGAGCATCATAAGCCCACAAATCCGTATTAACCGAAGAAGATATTTAATACTTGTGTAGTTCCTGGATTCCTATATATTCATGTCAAAGTTTTAGCACTATCAAAAGTAGGAAAGGCTACGGTCGCGTTTTCGGCACTGAATGGGTTAATTAGTAATTTCGCTAAGTCATCGGATCTTCGTATATCTTGCGCGAACTTTAACTAAACAGTATTTAGAGTAAGTAAAGTCTGACTACTGAAGTTAAATGCAAATTAATTAGTTGGGCTTGGTCCACACAGGCACACACTTTTGTAGTAATTAACTACTTATTTTTATAAACGTATTGCAAAAACTAAAACCGTTAATATTTTTAGTATCTTGCTTAACGGATACATAAAATTAAACACCATTGCAATCCATGGGTACATAAAAAGTAAAACCTGCCAAAAGACATGTTCCTAAATAATAAGTAGGTTAGGTACTGTATTAAAGTATGTTTATGTAAAATACAAACATAACCTTAAATCCTCTTAATTGGATATCTATTATATTGTGTTTTACCTTCGTTGTCGTATTTACATTCATCATCATCAGCCAATGATAGTCCATTGCTGGACGTAGGCCTCACCTATTAACTATGCGTATAAACGCATTAGGAGGAAAATACCCATAATCGCCACGCTGGGCAAGCGGATTGGCGATCGCAGTAATGTGTCCACTATGGTGATGCTGCTGCCCATCATCAATCTTTTATCAAATAATGGTCAGTGACACTTCAATTCCTTAGTCGACTCTTACGACACCCGCAGGAGGAGTTGGGGTAGCGACAAATGTTTTCTTATTGCCGTAACCACACGGTATATTTGCATTATTTAGCGCTAATATACGCGCTAATAGACCTCTCGTTTGTCACTTTCCAACATATCAAGTTATCAATATTTCTATGACGGGAAGGGACAAATGATAAGTACGACGTCAAAGATATCATTACGGTTTAAGTGCCAAAAATATATTGACAAGGCTTTATTGCCTTACATTAAGGTCGAGTGAATATATTTTTGGCACCTAAGCCTTAATGTACAGTACAGATGTCATATACTCGTATACCATATATCAAGCAAACGTATCTACTTAGCGTGTCAAATGAACTCAGTAAAATCTACTGAGTTGTCCTTCTTTAATCGCAGCTTGCAGCTTTCGGGCATCAAATTTTGTAAGTTGAAGTGAACAAAAACATAAATAATGCCTCCTTTAGTCATATTAATTGCAACAACACAAAAAAATATGAATACTCAAGGGCCTGAGACATATTTAAAATCATAGGCAAGTAACAACTTCAGTACAAAATCTGACACGCTCGGCCGCCATACAAATGAATGAACTTGTTTCTTCTATCCATATCTAATTCTGTGCCTTAATGATATTTTTGACGTCGACTCGACTGTACTTATCAGCTTGCAAGGTTAGGAGACGTTTATGAATAAGGAGATTAGAATTCATCATTCTGAGAATAATTAAAAAGCATTAAACAACTAAATGTGCACGCAGTATTTTGACAACAAATGGTGCTAATTATCACAAAATGTGTAATATCTGTATTAATGGTAGGAAACACGAAATCACTGGTTTACGATCTCAGTTATTAAAGGCGTCGTTCACAGGGTGTTCAAAATTTTTCGTCACAAAGTAAATGATGGATCACGCCGCTTTACAGCCGGGCCGTCAAAGTTACGGCCCTGAATTATGACGCAAACTTTCTTAGCTTTTTCTTTTTAAATTTACACTACGTGACACTCGTGCCAATGCTGATATCGTTACGTTCAACGACCTTTAGGGAGTGACGTGAATACAACCTTTCTTTTAATAAAATGGCTTTGTGAAATTGATAAATAGGACATAGTTACACAATAACGTTCCAACCCACATGAGTTTGTCATTAAAATCTAAACTTTCTGTCAACTGCCAAAGTCATCAATTTTTAAGTCAAACTCATGTGGGTTGGAACGTTATTGTGTAACTACGTCCAATAAATATTCGAAGTGGGTGGTTCTATTTATTTCAAGTTTAATTAAGTATTCATTACGTGATGTGATATCTTACGGAGAAATCATATTTTTAATTAAGGATACTCAGATTTTTCTTTGCGTAAAATATCAGCATGAAATCAAATTGGTTCTAAACTTTATTAAAACGAAAAAATATAAAATTAACTTAAAACTTGATCTTACAAAAAAATTGATTTAAGTCCTACTGGGGAGGTCAAATGTCTTTGTCTTTGGCGCTTTGAGATTACCATATAATATACATATTTAGATACGACGCGCACTTAGCCCCCATGGCCTTAAAGTTTACGTAGGTACGTAGTTTCAACCCCAAACGTTGCAAAAATGGTAATTTAACGAGAACGTGTACATTTTTAAGTGAATTTCACCCCATGAATCGCGATCGTGATGTTAAGACCCAATTTTCGACTCCTTCAACGTTATTGCTATGACATCATGACTAATTGACTATTATGTCAATTTTTGGTGCTATGTCGGGCAATGGTGCCCATACAATACTTGAAACTTTGTTAGAATCATAAATCTAATTTAGGCACTGGTCTCACCGCGAGCTACTAAGCTATGAACCTTATGTGCTTTAAACACGAACAAAGGATACGCACTCCCGTGTAAATAAAAGAGACACGGCTATACTCGCCTGGCGTCGAAGGCGGGAAGCTTGTGGTGGGACCATTAAATAAGATGAAATTGGAAGTCGAACACTGTAGGAAAACTATATCATACGCGGACTACCTAAGGTCCAGGTGGAAAGCTAGATGGAGTATATGTACCTACATAAAAAACTTAATTAAGCTACCTGTTGTATATGTATAGAAGTAGCCTATTCAAAAAGACAACACATTTTTAAAATGCGAACACGAACAAAACAAATGCCTAATCAACAACAACTATACAACTGGAGCTTCTCTTATTTTTTGTCACCTAGGTCTTGTAAATGTTACCAATTTTTGTATTTACACTCAACAGCTTTGCTCGCTGAGTTTCACAATCCTCTTACACACTTGGTTCTTAAATTAAATAAAGTTTGAACAGTAAAAATCTGGTGTATTTATGTTAGATCTAACTAAAAGCAAATTATAAAACAACGAAAGGAGAATACATGATCATGTCCAATTATTTAAAAGATTAAATTTCAGCAAAACAAAGAATCGGATTAAAAATGGTTAATAGGTATAAATGAAATCATTTGTTGCTTACTTAGGGTAACGCCCTCGTAATAAGACCTCGGGGAGCTAATAAATTAATAAGGCTTTTTCTACTCCCGAAACATAAAACTTGATACTGCTTCGTACATAATTAGTAGGGCAATCAAGTAAATTGTTACTGATTGTTGACTGTTACACGAAATAGAATTATAGATAAACGATGATAACCAAATGAACACGACGTATTTTGTAGGGACAACTCATACTGGTTTTACCCTAGTCTATACTGAAGAATGAAAGAAAAAACATTTATTCGTGACACATAACATACACAGTAAACATAAAATAAACATGAATATAAAAAATAAGCTATTGTTCCACAGAATGGACTCCAATTCAGCTTATTGCTGGGCTGTAATGTAATCACAGCCCAGCGCTGGTCTTCCATTGGAGCCATTAGTGAGGTCACGGTTGGTTGGTAACATAATATACCTAAAAATGGCAAGTTGGTATACTGTTATGTTAGTTAAATAGGTATAGGTAAATTAGAAGAATTTCCAATTTTGGTACTTATTTACGCTACAACAACACAGCAGTAACGTTTATAGTAATGTAGGTCATCGATAGCAAAGAGAAATCATTGTTATGGCAGGTGTCCGGACCTCTTTTCTATAGTTCTATCATCTCTCATCCATCCAACCATCACCATAGCCCATTACTCTTTTCCATATAATCACCAATAGCCTCTATATGCCTGCTGGGACCGTTTCACGGATATCTATTTTTGTGCCCGTGAATGGGTTGCAGCAGGTGTAAAACACAGCATTTCTCCAAAGGGATCTACGTGTTGGATCTGTATCCCCGCGCTAGCCTATCAAAAGACCGGGATTTATAGGCCCGTGATGAAAGAGGTGTACGAGTAGGTCAAAATAAATATAAAAATGCTTCTACATATACGTGTATAATAATTATGAACGACTACAGTTTGTGTTCTCTTAAACGGATTAATAGTAACTAAAGTCCATTCATCCTTAGTTGTCTTATCAAGTAAACAACTTTCTAACCTAAAAGTACACGTTTTCTGTTGTAAACTGCCATATTTGCCTATACCAAAATACCTGAGTCCGTATTTGTGCAGTCCGTCCGTAGTGATTAGTAAATTCTTTATTTTTAATCAAGGAAACAACAGTTTACAACAGAAAACGTGTACTTTTAGGTTAGAAAGTTGTTTACTAGATAAGACAAGTAAGGATGAATGGACTGTATTATTGACTTAGGTACCTAAGTTTTAAGCTAATATGGTCATTTATATTATTAGTACATATTACAAGGGGATATTTACCATGTAAATTAAAATGATGGAGCTCCCGATAATTACTCCAAGAAGATTGCATTTGCAGCAGTGCCGGAATATCAGGTGCTCAATAATTTCAATTTCATCATCATCATATCAGCCGAAAGACATCCACTGCTGAACATGGGCCTCCCCCAAAGATTGCCACAATGACCGGCCCTGCGCCAACCGCATCCAGCGGACTCCTGCGACCTTCACCAGGTCATCAGTCCACCTTGTGAGGAGCCTACCCACGCTACGCCTTCCGGTACGTGGCCGCCACTAGAGAACTCGAGAATTTCAATTTACTTAGTATAAATATCCCGTTTCAAATTATACTAATAATATTATTGACTCACATTTTGCTGAAAACTTCTAATCGAAATGTAAAGATCCCGAAGGATCAATAATGAACCAAACGCTTGACTTTTATTCCATACCAATGACTCCAATAAAAGAGAAAATAAAAGAAGTTGTTTGACTTTTATGTCTGGAGTTTGTAAAAACTTATTCAAAAATAAGAGGCTTATTAATTTTAAAAAGTATTTTAATCAAGACAGAGCGGATGACCGAAAACAACAGGATAAGTTAGCAAGAGCAGAACATAAATTTTTGCTAAACTTCTTAAATTGTGTTTTTCGTTTGAGTGAACTTTGCAGCTGGAGCTCAAAGTAAAATAAATAACTTTTGCGAACTCAGCGTCCGTCCACGGAGCAAATACCCCTTATAATATATTACGCTTGAAGCATTTCATATAATATTTATCTTATTATCCTCGTAAGGCCCATAGTTACTTTTCCTATTATTAATTTGAACCTTGTTCTATATGTAAATTGGTAAGAATTTCGTTTGTTTCAAAAAGCATTGAAACAACAGAAATTCTACTTTAATTGGTTCATAAAAGATTCATATTAGATTGCAACAACTAGGTGTGTACATTGTAATGTATATTGGGTCTTAAAAGGTTATCTGAAAGTACAGATGCACGTGTCTCTATTTATTGCCTATTGTGTAAAATTCATTCCAGCATTCAGTCGTACCATGAGTTGGCACGTAACGATTATTTTACTTATCTCACTGGACTCATGGTATGGCTAATGTATTTGTAGGATTACTACTTTAGAATTACTGACTGTAGGATTTAACGAAACTGATGGAATATTAATTTAAGGTCATTGATTGTAGGAAACGATAGTTTATTGTATCACAACTTCACAAGGTCAAATCAGAAGGTCAAAATAGCACAAATAAGAATTTACGTAATGAGTAATTCTACTATGTCCCTTGGGACTGGGAATTGGGAGAGAACCGGGCAAGTCGCTAAGCGGGGGCTAACTGACGCTGCCCGCGGCTCGCGGCCTGCACCTCGATTGCTATGTCAGCATATTATTCATTACATATGTGTCCCTACATATTTATAAAAGTGTGAGTTAGTGTTAAAAAGCTAACCGCCCTGGGCGAGTGCATAGATCACATAAATTAATGTAACTTCTTAAAGTTCGAGAGCCGTAGTTTTAGATCCTCCCACAGCCGTCAATTAGTTTCATCTAAATGACAGTACATGACCATCCCACCATCGTGGGATGTGACACGGCTACAGCTGTAGTAGAGGAAAAGCATGAGCAGACACACATACACCAGTCTGCTTACCATGAGCGAAGTGAGGGAGGAAGTAAGTCCGCGTTAATGACGTGGTGACAGCTCGTGACACGACGACTGTAGCCGTACCATGACTTTGCAAGTATCGGTAACGTTAGGTTTTTATCGATACGTAAAGCAGGACATCGCGCTCGCTCCTATAAGTCAGTGCAAGCGCGATATAATCTAACGTATCCTTTACTTTCCAACTCATGGTACGGCTACTGGTAGGTTATCGTTTGTAGCTATATGCGTTCGTTCGTAGTTCTAGATTCATTTTACACACATCAAGAGAACGAGCACAAATAATCCCCAAGCAAACTTTATTTAAAACTAACTAAAAGTAAACTGAAACCTTAATCCTGAAGCTACAGTTTCGACCCGCAGGTTTTTTGTATTGACGGGTTTATCTGGTGGAAATTTCGCTGAAACTCGCCTGGCGGCGGACGTCCGGCGCGATACGGTCGTCGTTTTAAACCAACCCAATACTGTTTGCCTTAGGTAGGATACGGGTGCAATAGGCTACCCTATACGTATATGGGCTTGTGGACTTTTCAAGTATACGAGGCTTTGAACCTCAAACGCCTTCATTCTATGTGTTTAGTTAGGATGCCGTACCTCACAGGGAATAGACTAAGTTGCTCAACTTACTTGTTTTATATTTAGTCAATCTTTGTGCAGTTTGCAAAAGTACCTATCTCATATGCAACATACCTATATTAATAATACGTGTACTTGTGTTATTACTTTATATTGCTAGTTCAACATCACTCGAAATAGTCGACATATGGAAAAATAAATACTTGATGGACATGACATTTTGCTTGATACTTATAAAATTAGTAAAAGTAGTAGTTACCAAACAGTAATAATATGATAGTATAATGAATTATTGAAAAACTGCTCATATATCATATACTCGTACACTTACTCAACGACATTATTTTAGCAAGTACTTACGTCCTAAATTTTAGCAAACAATTATTGTCTCTGGTAAAGCACCGAAACAAATTTTCTATGAGCATGACATTCGAGGATGCTATTTTCAGCTAGTCCCAAAGAAGCACGGGATATACATTTTACTGTAATTTATACACAAATTACCCACCCCAGACGTCACGATGTCACCCTTCCATTTCAAAACAATATTTTACTGAGCAACACCAGCAAATTTATACTTCGTATCTCAGAAACAGGAAAATTATATCTCTAGCGTTGAAATTGGCAGAGAGGAAACAACTAGGTATTCAATTTACAGTATACTCACTGGTTGTAAGATCGTAACACTTCATAGAAATAAACGGTTACGGTAAATTGACATTCAATTTCATAAATTGGGAACAAGTACCTAATTTTGCTCAAAAAAGCCGATAAGAAATGATCCGTAAAAAAGACCGTGATATAATTAAGAAAGAAGAAAAACATACTTTGAATAAATTTTTCACTGTAAAAAATAATTTAATAAGCTTGGAGGTTCTACTAAATCCTACAAGATAATAAGCACTTGCTTTAATAAATCCCTTATTTTAAAAACATGAAATCTTCAGACATAAAACGAATCGCCAAAAAAATAAAAATAAAAATTTGTATGAACGCCATGTGAGACAACGACACACAAATCAACTTAGTCCGACGTAGGTACCTAATAATAATGTATGAAACTCATACTCGTATTTTCTAACTCATCTAAGTCAAGCTTTAACGAGTAATTGTCCCGGGTATGTCCAAAACGGCGAGTTTAACTGCGTCCAAAACCACCGGCAATCTTTTAAAATAAAATAAACTCATATGATCTCCAACCTGACTGCTAAGCGTAGCGATTACGGCAATAGGAGAGGCTTATGTCCAGCAGTGAACGTCGATTGGCTGAGAATGATGATAATACAGTATACGCCATCATGTTAAGATAGTAGTAGTAATTGTAAATGCATACTCAAATTGAAAGTAAAATCGTTATTACGATTCCGTATTTATTTGTTAAAATTTGTGGGTAAATCGTCTAAGATGAAAACAGTAAACGTACAACTCGGGAATGAACACGTATTTGGACCGGCAAAGCTCATAATTTTAATTTATTCGGCAGTAATTTGTGACCATCTGTAGCTTTAAGAACGGTCTCCTTTATACCGGTGTTAGTCGCGCTATCGACGAATTTTCAACACCCTGTTGTCAACTTTATTGCAATGATATGATATTATTTTAAATGTCGGCTATATGGTGTTTGTCGGGTGTTGGCGCCTGTACATGTACATGCCATTTAACATCTGACTGAATCGATGACAGACGATAAAAACAGTATGCTTACTAGCTTACTATTTTTATGTGCTGTCGACGTGAACACAAAATCTTTCTGCTTGCACTAATATCTTCCACACATAATTACTTGTATACTCGCATATTGGTGCAAGCGAGAGGGATACAAATAGTTGCCTATCAATTGATCAGAAATTGTATTTACTCTTCATCCCAGTAAGCGGTATTAGCTTCAGAACGTCGAGCGAATCGAACGTGCCAAAATAATTTAGTAGCGGATTCCAGGAGTGCACCGAGGAAAAAATGTGATTTATGTTCGAAGCGTGCGCGTTCATTACTGCAGTGCGATCTGCTGACTCAGCGCGATAACACTCAATACAGATTCCGGTGAAAGAATAGGAATAATGGAGTAGAACATGACATTTTACTATATTTCTCATAAAATATGCGGGCTAAAATATAAATAAATAAATATCTTGGGACATCTTACACAAAGCGACCTAGTCCCACGGTTAAGCTCAATTAAGGCTTGTGATGTGGGTACCAGGCGACGACATATATAATAGATAGATACATATAGATACTTAAATACAAAGACAGCCATGACCAAAGAACAAACATATGTGATAAATTAATACACAAAGAATGCCCTCGCCGGGATTCGAACCCGGAACCTCCAGCTTCGTAGGCAGGGTCACTACCAACTAGGCTACGCAGGCTGACTAAATATCTAAGGGCTAAAATATCTTACGTTTGAGAGCAACTTGCGGTCTTCTCGCGTCGAACCGTCTCTTTGTAATGATTATAATCGTAAAGAGAGGGTAGCCCCGAGAAGGCCACATGTTGCTGTCAAAAACTAGATATAGGTTAGTACCTCCGCTCCGCTCCACGGTAGGCCGCTGATGTGTAATTGCACATTGAATTGACTGTGTGTGAGCAGGACCGCACGAAACATGTATACGTTGGTTTCTTCCGTGTACCTACAAAGTACTTAGCTATTACATTACTATTACACAATTTTTTAACAACTTAAAATGTAGAAAAAACAGGTTAACTCAGGAAAAGCGATGTTGAGAGATTGACGGGTGTAGATAAATATCCCAACCTGTAGGCTTATGATGGTACCGTGTTTAATCGTTTGTCGTTGTTGCCGTCAGGTTCTAACAAGTATGTAAGCGTGAAAGTGACGCGTAGCACGATAAATAGATAAAACGCGACCATCATAAGCCACCTGGCTCAAGCTTTCCTAAGCTTCGACCCTAAATTTGCTCGACATCACAACACAAAGCTGCACGATAACGGACATACGCTATCAAACACTTAAAACCTATACTGAGACATAAAACAGAAACAAGGCATTTCCTTCACGGTTACTGTAAGTGTACGAGTAATAGGTTTGTACTTACCTATGTATAATTGTATAATATGTAATAATCATCATCATTATCATCATCATCATCAGCCTATGATAGTCCCTGCTGGACGTAGGCCTCTCCTATTAACTATACGTATAAACGCATTAGGAGGTAAATGCCCATAATCGCCACGCTGGGCAAGCGGATTGGCGATCGCAGGAATATGTCCACTATGATGATTGATGACGCTGCTGCTCATCATCAATCTTTTATAAAATTAAATGGCCAGTGACACTTCACCCGCAGGAGGAGTTAGGGTGGTGACAAATGTATTCTTACTGCCGTCACCACACGGCTGATATTCTGTAATCAGCTTAACTACACGTACTTTACATACACACTATAAATAATTGAATTAATCAAACAAAACAGCCTGAAAAAATGGGTTCCATTCAATCACTTTTGCCATCAACATAGTTAAGAGCTCTTTCAGCAAGTTGTTACAGATAGTACGGTCAAATCGTAGATTAAACTCGCAAAACATGTAGTAAAGCTGCATTTTTGGTATGTTATTTAGACACCATAGGGCAGTATAAAACCACATTTTGCAAGCAAAAAAAAGTTGTGCTAGCTGCGTTATACGTGAAAAACTGTGAAATTTACTGTCTATTTTTAGTTACTGATTTTTATAAAAAAAGCCTTACGTTTTTTGACAATATGTATCAAGTAACGTTTAAAGATGAATAAATTTGTAACAAGATGAGATAACATGCATTACCGTAGGTCTTATAGTTTCAGAGATTCGAGACTTCAAATAGTACCCTGTTTTGTAAACTAGATAAAATGTTGAGTTTTGCTAACGTTCTTGGTTTAATATCGCCTACCTAATTATGCTACGAAAAACATAAAATAATTATCTTATAGCGCAATTAATATTCTTTCATTTAAGGGTAAAATCAGGTCAGTAAACTTTGTAATTGAAACTAAAAACGCGAAATTCAAAAAGCAGGAGGTCCGCTATCAAAGTTTTTCATACAAATGGCAAGTCGTGTTGCAAAGCTGCAATTTTTGTATATTATAAAGGCTCTATAGGGATGTACGAAAATGCATATTACAAGAAGAAAGAAAAAAGGATTTAGGTATAGGACGTAAGAAACTGAAAAAAAATCGGACTTTTTTTAGTTTTTGACGTTTAACTACAAAACTATAACTTTTTGATACTAATTGCTATAAAATTATGAAAGAATATTAAATTTGAAAGGATTTGAGCTACCTTGCATTACCCTAAATTATATAGATTTAGAGATACGACATTTAAAAAGTGCCCTTCATTAAGTTAAGAAAATAAATGCATGTTTTGAAGCCTCGTATACCCCCGTATACAACTATACGACTTACAGTAATTGTTATCGGATCAATTTGTTCCAAATTTAATGTTGTTATTATCTACAATTACTTTTTTTTCGTACCGCGAACGTTTTGCCAATATTTAGTGAATAACTTTAACGTAACCTAAAATTTGTTTATGTTTTGATAAAAGGGCACTTTATGAAATGTCGTATCTCAAAATATATATAACTTACGGTGATGCAACGTAGCTCAAATCATTTCAAATTTAATGTTCTTTCTTAGTTTTATAGCAATCAGTATCAAAAAGATAATAGATTTTTAGTTAAACGTCAAAAACTAAAAAATGTGCGAATTTTTTTCCGTTTTTTACGTCCTATGCCCAAATTATTTTTTTGTTTTTCTTTTAATATGCATTTTCGTATATATCCACAAGGCCTTTATAATATACCAAAATTGCAGCTTTGCAACTCGACTTGCGATTTGTATGAAAAACTTAGATAGCGGGCCTCCTGCCTTTGGAATTTCGGGTTTATGCTTTCAACTACAAAGTTCACAGACCTAACTTTACCCTTAAATTAAAGAATATTAAGTGCGCTATAAGGTCATTATTGCATGTTTTTTGTAGCATAATTAGGTGAGGCGATATTAAGTCGAAAACGTTAGCAAAACACAAAATTTTATCTAGTTTACAAAAAGGGGTACTTTTTAAAGTCTCGAATCTCTGAAACTATAAGACCTACGGTAATGCATGTTAGCTCAACTTGTTGGAAATTTATTAGTCTTTTAACGTTTATATACCTACATATGATATCAAAAAACGTAAGGTTTTTTAAATAAAAATCAGAAACTAAAAAATGACCGTAAATTTTGCAGTTTTTCACGTATTACGTAACTAGCACAACTTTTTTTTGCTTGCAAAATATGGTCTTATACTGTCCTATGGTGTCTAAACAACATACCAAAAATGCAGCGATACTACTTGATTTGCGAGTTTAGGGTAAAATTATGTACGATTTGACCGTACTAAGATTGTTTTCGAAGCTTCAAATTAATTCAAGCCAATGAAAATTCAAAGTTCATAGATAGGAACAAAAGTTTCTCCTTTATTGATTTAACAAACAGATATGAATATGTTTATAGCCGTTAGTTTATAATTAGAGAGCACTTCAAATGAAAAAGCTTTAGAAATTAAAATAAAATCTCAAAATAGGTTTCTTGTGAGCATTAATTACTGGTATAATATACCATGGATCTGGTCTGATGATGTAACCGGAAAGTGGCCACAGGAATATGCAGACTCATCGTAATGAGTAATTGATGAAATGGCTAATAAAGTCCAGTCAGCTTATCTGAATTAATAATGTTTTATGACAAAAACTTCATGAATGATTAACTACCACTTATGGCATTTAATTAAATATGTATATCAATCTCGATTCGATCGATCGAATTTATTTGCTTTTTGAAATCCCACAATTAATAACCATTGCAATCAGAACAAACACTCGGAAAATACTCAAACTTTGGTAACATTTTGCCAACTACATAATTATGTAATTTTCATACAATTGAAGTTGGTAGGCGATATTATCCTTTACAGAACAAAGTTCAATAAGCCTTATAAAAAAGCAGTGGCATGATACACATGTATTGAGCCTCAGCGCTTTACCAAAAGTGCCTATCTAATCATTAATGCAGCCGAATGAATATTTGACACCGTACCCGTGTATCCGGCACGACCAAAAAAGGGCCAAATTAAATCAACATAAAGTAAAGGAGGGTTCTTATAAATAATGCGGTCATCAAGCGTGCAACGAGAGGTTACTTAAAATTTTACTCTTGCCGTTTCTTGTGCCGACGTCATGACTTTGGGAATAATTATGTAAATATACCCAGGGAAAAGTTTATCCCAAATAAGCTGGGGTTCGATCAACATCAAGAGAGAAAATATAATTGAAATGAGGACCTCGAGAGTGACGTTTAATTTTTTATTATCCTACCCCCTTAGGGGTGAAAAAGTTTTATAAGGTTGCGCAGACTTGTTGAGTAACTCAATTTTGCTCGCTATAGTTATGATGTTCATTTAACATTTCGAATACCTACGTGTTTCACTTTTGTGTTCGGTCAAAGCTTGCCTGTGAACGTACAACAGTCAAAGGTAAAATAAGATATAAATATATAAAAATGTTCAAATACATGTGTGCACTATAATTCTGTGTAATAAGAACGCCTTAACAAAGTTATAAAAGGATTCTTTCAATACATATTTTTACACTTGACTGTTCGTGTGCTATATAGGTCTAATTACCTACACTACACTCATACAAATATACAGCAACAGCAAGGTATTTTATTTGTAAAATAACCAACCGCATATTGTACCTAGCAAACAAACATGGGTTTTTGTATTGGTATTTTTAGGCTTGCCTTGATCGTCATCATCATATCAGCCGAAATATGTCTATTGCTGAACATAGGCCTCCTCCAAAGATTGCCACAACGACCGGTTTTGCGCCACTCGCTGGATACAGGGTTTTCTTAAGGCTACCCTAAGGTGGAATAAATTCTAAACAAAAAGTACCTAATTGTATTTGACTAAGTCATTAGATCATTTTATAATTAATATTACGCACCTTTTTATTTTATAATAGTAATTTGCGCTAATATTAACCCTTAGTTTGCGTTAATGTCAAGCATCGTGAGGAACCCTGCATATAAATCTGCATAGATATTCAAGGGTGTATGAGAAGTTCCCAACAAGTATTGGGCCACCGTTAGGACCCCGGAAAAAAAACACGTCTCATGTCACTTGCGGAAAACGATAAAAATACAATACAATAAGAACACGTGTCGTTTTTATTGGTACAGAATCACACAGAAATATGATATTTTGATGTTTATTTTTTATTATGTGCCCACTGTTCCTTATAAAGTTATTACCTATTCTTAGTTTGCGGTGATAACAAAATCGCAAGTCAATCAAATATTACACGATTTGGAATAGGTATGAATTTGTTTACTTTTTCAATTGGACTTTTGTGTTTATTACAAAAAGACAAAAATAATATAACTGGACGATTATTTTGCATCCTTAACATATTTGAATATCATTTGAATTGCACTAAATATACAAATAATAGCCGTAATTAACTGTAGGTAATTCAAAATAAACTGTAATATTATTTTCTCATGTCACGTAGCTGAATGGAATGCTGTTCCTTCTTATCTTTTTTTCCTATTTCTAGAGCACGAAATATTTGCACGCCACGCATACTTATGACTTGTTTCTTACGAAGCTTATTGTGTAACCCAAGTTTGTGCCAACCATATCAAGTTTATTTCGTACTCAGTGAATATCCAATTGACAATGTTGTGTATTTTTTTAGCTATATATTATGTACAAGTCTGAAGTTTTTATGAATAAATATAACTGCTGGGCAATGGCCTTAGCCTTATGTGCTTTAAATGAAAGAATACAAAATATTTATAAACATACATAATATGGCCGAACCAATGGCCGTTGGGGCGGGAAGGTTCTCGAGTGGCGGCTACGTACCGGAAGGCGCAGCATGGGTAGGCATGGTGCACAAGGTGGACTGATGACCTGGTGAAGGTCGCAGGAGTCCGCTGGATGCGGGTGGCACAGGGCCGGTGATTGTGGCAATCTTTGGGGAGACCTATGTTCAGCAGTGGACGTCTTTCGGCTGACATGATGATGATGATGATAATACATAATATACCTAACTACTCGAATACATACATATAACACGACTAATTATCAAAATAGGACTATGATTCATTATTATTAGTTATTACTCACAATTAATAATTGTAAAATTTAATCTAACTTACAAAAATAGTAGATTAAATTTCAAATCGAAAATAGGCCCTTGCGGAATCGTACCGAGGATACTGGTAGTTTTCCTGGCTATATCGCAATGACGATACGTTGTACAAGGCAGTGTCAACAGGTCTTCGATATCGAGTTACATCAACCAAACGTTTCGCGATTGAATAATAATAATTAGGTATGTATGATAAATACAATTACTCGTATCATACTGGCCATTGGACGCGTCCTCGGGGATTCGAACCCGAAATCTCCAGCTTCGTAGGCAGGGTCATTACCGACTGGGTCATTGTCAGATTTAGGTTATCGTCTTTTTGGTGGACATACCTGAAGTTAAGGAATTCCTGTACTAATTTTGGGATAAAATAATTGACGGTACAACTAGGTTCCCCGGTTTATAGCCCTATGCAATCAAATCGTAACAGATTTATAAAAGCTGTTACCTTTTGACCACTGAGTGGACAACTTTTGTTCTTCCGGCTGACAATAACCCGACTAGGCTGCGCTGAGTAGGAAGGTCAAATATTTTATTGCTCGTTAGTTACACAAGCTTTAAATTCATGTTATGATTGCTAAATAAGCACGAACTGAACCATGAGACACACATGTTGTTTGGTATTATACCTAACTGGAGTAATCCAGTGGCTTAGCATAGCAGTTCGAGACACTTATGTATTCAGCAGCCAATTTGAAACCAACCACACCAATCCCAGAGTGTCAGAACAACCAAGTCGCAAGCTTCAATAACTATTTAAAATACCACTTGGATGTTGGAGAAATGAGAGTGTTATGTTTACAATTTCGTGTATGCAATGTAAGTAGGTATGTATATGAATATGTAAGCTTAGCAATGAGATAATATATGAAAATAATTTCCAATATTCATTTCTAGGAGCATGTTACATGTAGTGAAAGGAATTGACCTTGCCATAGTGACAATCAATACGACATTCCGCTAAAGATTTTCCTATAACCTAATACCAAGAATTGGTGTAGGCACGAACGGTTTTATCAGAGAGGAAGATAATATATTAAGTCCCGGCTTCTTTACTGTGTTTTTCTAGACCAAAAGATTTGTTAGCCGTTCGTCTGGCTCGCATTTGGTCCAGGTCGCTGTTTGTCCAATTAGCGTTTAGTCCAATACGCAATTTGCCCTAAAATCCGGACCAATAGCGAATTGACTTACGCAGCTTGAGTAGCAGTTGGTCCAAATCGTAGTTCGCCATTTTTTCCTCACCTGTTACCACTAGAGTAGTCGGTGGTAACTAGTAGCAATATTTTTCCCATTTGTTACCAGTAAAGTATTTGGTGGTAACTACTGGAATAAATAAAACCCATATTTTAAAGACAAACGGGTCTTAATCGCGTAAACTTACGTTTAATTGTATCCTGACGTTTCGGGCACGACGTTACACCCGTGCTCGCAGGCAGACTGGCGAGAAAATGTATCAACACCTGCGCGGGTTTTTCGAGCTACCCGCACTTGGTCTTGATTATTCACTTCTAGGCTAGGGTTGTCACTAGGCCTACACACGACACTCACAACATCCAATGGCTTTAAAATGGATGTTTCACCACGCTTACATTTGTAAATCACGGGATTTCACGCCGACGAGATTCCTTGCCCCTCAGTTTGATTAAAATTCCGACGTTTCTTAATTTCTATAGCTTCACTTACTTTTTGGCTTTGATGTTTACGTTCGGTTGAGAGGACTTTCGGGTTATGGAGCTCAATCCAGTGGTTTGGTCCGGACTCCAACAAATGCTCGGCCACAGCAGACTTATTCGTTTGACGCTTTTTAACAGCCGTGATATGTTCCTTGACCCTTTCCACAATGGTGCGTTTGGTTTCCCCAATATAGGAACTACCACAGACAGCTACAATCAATCTTACAAACGCCCGGTGTGTGATCAGGTAAAACATTCTTAGGCGACTTAAGATGTCCTTCCACCTTTGATAACGGCATATAAACGGTTGGTATAGAATACTTATTCAAAAGCGTACCTCTTTTGTCCGTTACACCCTTGACATAAAGCAAAAATGATGCTCGCAACATCTGGCTATTTCTTCCTCGTTGTTAGTCTGGGTTGCCGTGTGCTCATTTTGTAGCCATTCCTCTTTAGAACCTCCTGAACGTGCGATAACTCAATTTCCAGAAAATCAGGGTCACAAAGGTCATGTGCTCTGTTCTTTAGAGAATTAACCACAGACTGAAGCTACTGGGGGTGGTGGTGAGACAGAGTGTTCAAATACCTGTCTGTGTGTGTGGTCTTCCTATAGACAGTGTGCGCCAAAGAACCATCACGTCGACCGATTCCAATTCATATGTGAATTTGACTTTAGGATGAATGCAATTGAGATACTGGAGTAATTGCTCAACTTCATTCATGCTTGCCACCTCTCATAACGCAGAAGACATCATCGATTTGCTAAAACCGGTGCTACAGGGCTACCCATAACGACTCCGTCAATCTGGAGATAATGCCCTCCTCGATTAAGATCAGTTTGTTTTTAAAATATGAATGATAATCGCCATCTAAGGATGTTTTACCTTATAACACACCGGGCGTTCATAAGATTGATTGTAGCTGTGGTAGTTCCTATAATGGGAAAACCAAACGCACCATTGCGGAAAGGGTCAAGGAACATATCACGGCTGTTGTTAAAAAGCGTCAAACGAATAAGTCTGCTGTGGCCGAGCATTTGTTGGAGTCCGAACCAAACCACTGGATTAAGCTCCATAACCCGAAAGTCTTCTCAACCGAGCGTATACATCATAGCCGAAAAGTAAGTGAAGCTATAGAAATTAAGAAACGTCGGAATTTTAATCAAACTGAGGGGCAAGGAATCTCGTCGGTGTGGAATCCCGTAATTTACAAATGTAAGCGTGGTGAAACATCCATTTTAAAGCCATTGGATGTTGTGAGTGTTGTGTGTAGGCCTAGTGACAACCCTAGCCTAGAAGTGAATAATCAAGACCAAGTGCGGGTAGCTCGAAAAACCCGCGCAGGTGTTGATACATTTTCTCGCCAGTCTGCCTGCGAGCACGGGTGTAACGTCGTGCCCGAAACGTCAGGATACAATTAAACGTAAGTTTACGCGATTAAGACCCGTTTGTCTTTAAAATATGGGTTTTATTTATTCCAGTAGTTACCACCAAATACTTTACTGGTAACAAATGGGAAAAATATTGCTACTAGTTACCACCGACTACTCTAGTGGTAACAGGTGAGGAAAAAATGGCGAACTACGATTTGGACCAACTGCTACTCAAGCTGCGTAAGTCGATTCGCTATTGGTCCGGATTTTAGGGCAAATTGCGTATTGGACTAAACGCTAATTGGACAAACAGCGACCTGGACCAAATGCGAGCCAGACGAACGGCTAACAAATCGACCAAAAGACGGTCTAGAAACTTTCTATCTTGTTCTGTAATAATAAATTGGTATGTCCCGCCTCGTTCACATGAAAACTGCTGCATATCTGCAATATCTGAGTCGTTCCCAAGAGCGTTTCAACCGCTTCATTTCTTTAGTCGCCTTTTTGCAGAACTGTCTTAACATATCGCCGCTATATTTACCAAATATCGTATCTGCCACACTCACTTAATAATAATAATAATAAAGTTTATTTCAAAAATAATTTCTTTCAATAATTTACCAGGGGCCCCCGCACTAGGATATTCCTGTATCGCGGGGCACCAAAGACATTAAGTAGCAGAATCCAAAATTAGGAGCTTACACCTATTACAAATTAGTAAACTAAACTAAAATTATGCAACTCTGTAATTAAACACCAAGATGTTACAGTAACTATACATTATACCTATGTTAAGGATACAATTTAAACAATCTACCATGGTACCATCGGTGGAAAGCCCGAAGATATAATTGAGGACTTAAAAAAGCTTATACCCGCGTTAAAAGAGCTCGGCCTCGAGTTAAACACCGCAAAATGTGAGCTCTTTTCCGCCGTACCTATACCAGCTTCATCCCTGTTAGCCCTCGAAAATTTGTTGCCCGGCATTAAAAAACTTGACAGAGCATCCCTTTCTTTATTAGGAGCACCTATCTTCCCTGATGGTGTCAGCGCTGCTCTGCAAGCCAAAAAACATTCCCTCGTTGCAGCTCGAGACCAGCTGTCAAATTTGTCATCACACGTTTCCCTGGCCCTATTGCGTAATTGTTTCGCTACACCTAGAATGACATACTTATTAAGAACTTCTCCGTCATGGCTTTATACAAACGAAGCAAAAGAAATAGACAACGAACTAAAGTCCACCCTAGAATCTTTACTAAACGTCAATCTTACCGAAAAACAGTGGATACAAGCGAGTCTCCCAATACGCTTCGGTGGCTTTGGGATCCGTCGCGTACAGGACGTCGGCCTGATTGCCTTTCTAGCTTCTTCACATGGGACCGTGGAACTTGTCACTCGAATTTTACCTTTCAATGGTGACAATAGCTCCCCGGTTCCATTCGTTTCGGAGGCGCTCGCAAGGTGGTCGGTAGAAGTCCCTGGTGACACACGCCCTGACGACCCCACCATGCAGAGGCAATGGGATGACATTTGGAGCAAAGGAATACACACAAGATTATTGTCTGGTTCCTCGGGAGTAGATTTGGCGCGTCTTAAGGCCGTCTCACAACCAGAGTCAGGGGCCTGGCTACATGCACTGCCCTCGCCCCAGCTAGGTACACTGCTGGACAACGACTCCGTGAGAATAGCAGTGGCCCTCCGATTGGGGGCTAAGGTGTGTGAGGCTCATCGTTGCAAATGCGGGGCGTTGGTAGCAGAAAATGGCCACCACGGTTTGAGCTGCCAGAGGTGCGCTGGTCGGCTTCCGAGGCACCAGACAGTAAACGAAATCGTCCGTCGAGCAATGATATCAGCCGGCGTGCCGTGCGTCTTGGAGCCCCCTGGCTTAAGTCGTACTGATGGGAAACGACCGGATGGGTTAACCCTGATCCCATGGCGGAGAGGACGCTGCCTCTTGTGGGACGCAACTTGTGTTAGCACATTCGCTGCGTCCCACTTGAGGCGGACCATAAGATGTGCGGGTTCAGCGGCTGAAACCGCCGCTAAAGCCAAGCATAATAAGTACTCCGCCCTGGAATCGGGGTATGAGTTTGTGCCGGTGGCTATAGAAACAGCGGGACCTTGGGGCTCAGAGGCTCGCCGCCTATTTAAGGAGCTTGGTCGGCGGCTTCGGGACAGGGGTCACGATCCTCGCTGTGGGTCGTACCTGGTTCAACAGGTTTCCATAGCAGTGCAGCGGGGGAACGCTGCAGGCATTATGGGAACCTTTGGGCCAGGTACGATGCAGTGTGGGTTATTTTAGGTAAGTTTTAGTTTTGTAATTTGTATATTTTAGTTTTATATTCCTATATTATAAATAAAGTGTCAATTTAGAGCTATTTAAATAAAAGGAGATTAGACTTCCTAAAAAAAAAAAAATTTAAACAATCTTACATAAAGTATAGAATAGCTTCTGTTTCCTGATAATTGAGTGATTGCAGAAATCTAAAAGTAATACTCTTTGCCTCTGACAGAGTTTTGCCCTTCAAATTACACTGTTTAAGGACGGAGTTGTACTTGATGAAAAAAGCACCCGTATTTAAAATGAAAGAAAGGCGACATTTCCATGAATTGTTTTTTGTAGATCCGAGGTTGAGAACAGTACCCGACGATAAAGTTTGCACATAGGTCTTTCGAAAGAGACAAATAATATTGCATAAACGTCACATATGTTAGAGAGGGACAACGCTCCATAAAGCCGAGTCTCTTTCCAGAGACCGATATGCAAACTTTATCGTCGGGTACTGTAAGTATAGCGACGATATTGATGATTTATTGCGACCAAAGAAAATTAAATAAGGCGGTGGAAACGCTTGTAAAAATTCCTAAAATTTTTCACTGGCCGGTTCGCCGGTGAGAAAAAATATAAAAATCATCTGGACAAATAAAGATAACAATACTTAAATGACGCGGGCCAGTATCCATATTATGAAGTATGTTGAAAGGGTGGGCCTAAAATGTTCAGGCGTTTTTAACCTCCCTGTGATGCGTCAATGATATTTACTCTCGCTAAAAGCCTCCATATACGTCGAACGATGTTATGCCGACCCCACCGTGTGCATTTCGGCACAAAAGGGCTAACGATGTCAGATATATTTAAACAGTATGAAAACAAGCTATTATATGGATAAGAGTTTCACGTAAAATAACGTACAGTAATTGACAATAGAAACAATTTAGTTATACTTACTCGTATTTTTAAATAAGGCCTCCATTATTTATCTCTTTAAAGACACAACCGGCAAAATCACCCATGTATTTGCATAAGTACAAGTACAAAATTACAATGCAAAAATAACGTGATGCTTGCATTAGAGTTAAACTAACATTGAATACTTGTCTGATATTCGTTTTCGCGACTATAATTTGAAATAATAATTTAAAATACGAGTATGTTCATACGAAAAATACTCTTGTTGACTAGTAAAACTTCTAGTTCTCGGCCATATTTTCATTTTTTATTTATTTTTAGCAACGAAAACTAAAAACGAATATCAAAACATTCTTATTATTCTTGCTATTCCTGCACCTCCTACCACCTCCACCGCCTTTGTTTACCCTAGAAACCCTAGATGGTACAGAGCCTAGCAAACTGGAGGCTCCGGGTTCAAATCCCGTGGGCATTTATTTGTTTTTATCACAAATATTGTTGCTTAGTCACGGTTGATTTGTACGTATACTATACATATCGTCGTCTAGTACCTACCTACCCACAACATAAAGTTTACCGTGGGACATAGATTTGTGTCATTGGATTTATCGTAATTATAGTCATTTATCGTTATTTATTTTAATAAACGTATGTAAAACAAACCGAACTAGGTCATCCATATTATTAGAACACGGCTCTAACTACCTGATCCGAACTAAGTAAGCACCTACCTGATCCGATATTTTCGAATATGTAAGTACCTGATAATTCTGATATTTTATTTTATTTTATTTTATTTGAAAGGTACAGTAACAAATTACAGACACAGAATAAATTGTTATACAATAATATAGCTCAGTTTATCGTACACAGTCTGCAACTCAACAAAAACTGTACACGACATTTACAAAGTAACGTAGTGAGTGGTTCGTAAGACTGTTTCATACTTGTGAGTTATTTTAACTGACTCTGTATTTCTATTTTAAGACTCAAATCATATCATTTTACGGTGTCGGCTGAATTATTTTCATAAATAAATAAGGAATAGAACATATTGTGAAAACACAAATCAAATTATTTATTAACTAAATATTTTGATTTGTACTTTTAATTTTTCTCCAGTAGTCACACTACTTAATACTATATAAATTATAAATATTAGATGTCATATACCAAAGAAAAACGACCAAGATCACCTATGTCCGAGGTGGGGGTCCGAGGGGTCTTAGCTAAGACCGAGTGGCCGAGGGGTACAGGCATCAGCCGCGAAAGCTGAGTACGTGGGTTCGATCCCCACCTCGGACATAGGTGATCTTGGTCGTTTTTCTTTGGTATATGACATCTAATATTTATAAATAAGGAATACTTACAAGTTAATAATAACTTACTCTTGTCACATCTCGTGTGCAGTCAAATAGATCTTACTTGAACTTGTCGCATGGGAGTTGTTTCTCTTGAGTGCTATTTAATACTTAGACCTAGCCTTTTATCCTGTTAGGAAATAGTTTATTGAAATGCTACAGAGCGTACCTAACGTATGAAACTCACATTGTGGTTTAAATTAGACCGCAAAGGTAAATCGAACATTTAAAATGTCCATATGACTTGATATTACCTTGCACTGCTAGGTTCGTACGTTGTGTTTGAAGAAGAGCTAAAAATCACGGTCGAAGGAAAGAAACATTATTTTAAACTGGATTAAAATAGTTCCCAAATATTACTAGGTACTCTACTTTTTGTTACATGTTATTAATGTTAAATGTTATAAATTTAACATTACAATTATAATAAAAGCTTTCAATGTAACCGAGGTATTGGACTAAGATTGAATTCGATTTTATCATCCTCCATAATTATAGGAATATTTATTGTATTTAACGTTATAAATAAGAATACGAATGGTTTATTTGGTGCCATACAATACAGAACAAATAATACAAGTATAAACAGTTAAGGATTTCAACAACAAAAAGGATGCCACTCAGCATGTGTCGTGTTGACACGACGCTGGGCTTCAGGGCAACCGAGCTATAAAGTGAAAAATAAAAATACCTAGAAACTGAATATCAAAGGCTATGCTGTTTGACAACATGTCTTATTGACTCAGGCAACACATCACAGGGAACGATTGTAGAACCTTCCTCTTAAATCAATAACAAATCTAATCGGCGTTTTTTAATTCAGAATTGGCGTCCAAGTTGCGTAAGTACGTAGAACTTTCGCGGAAACTTGACATTGAGACGACACAGAATACCGTATTTACTTAAATATGTTCAAAGTTACCTTTATACATTTCTCGCACAGCATAAGTACCTACTGACCCGACTACTTTATCTTTAAAATAATATCAAATAAAAATATAAGTCCACAATAAAAAAAAAAATTCTTGCATATTTTTGCGTCATGTATTTGTATTTTTAAATAAATAACAAGGACACTGGTGGCATTGCAGTATCGCAATGCTAACTAAATATGAAATACACTTCTAGAACAAAATGTAATAACATTTACATTATTTTAAAATATTTTGTTCGCATGCTCTTATTTGATTATTTTTTATTATTTAAAACTCATATATTTCGCAGTAACTACCTATACAGTATACACGTATTAAAAAAATATTGTATTTGTGAAAATTACACATTACATTTTCATTCCTCTGCATACACAAGAAACGAAATTAAAAACTGTTACAAAAGAAACTTTTACAAACGTGAAAATCACAAATAAGCTACCACGAGCGAGCGCGGCAACACATTTGCGGGGTTTAAATTCGTATTTTAAGTATTCCGTCGCTATGTGCCAGATTTCTGGAGCTACATCTATCTGTTAGTTTTAATCTAAATCGAATTCAATCTGATGCATACGTCTCGCTCGTACACATCCGATTTCGATTTAACGGAGGTCTTTAAAGTAACGAATACGATTTCAAATGGATACTACAGCGAACATTTTCTTTCAAGAATCGACTTTCTTGGCTTCATGAAAGAACCAGTTTGTAACTATCGAAATGGAATCGACGTGCCAGCCACAGACACGGCCATTCTGGCTTCAGAATAGGTGTTGAAAAGACAGTTACTCCACCATTTTTAAAGCTTTTGGTTCCAAGATTCTTGGAATGGCATCTGTATTGCGAGCTTAAGCAAAAGGGCAGTAATCTTGAATTTAATTTAATAAGAAAATGTACATGTTGATAAAAACAAAATTATGATGCTCTCGGTTTTATAGTTCATCATGTCATGCGTCACTTACATTATGAGTAAAGATTATAGACTATAAAAACGGCACCATCCACGTTTTCACACATCGCTCTAGGATTGTTTTGTTAACATTGCAAGTTGTTAAAAGTAGTCTAGACAGGTTTTTATTTTGCACCGTTAAATAACCAGCATTTTGTTTTACTTCAAAATTAGTAACTTCTGCTGCAATCGAAAAGATGAATATACATTTTATCCATAAATAAAAAATAGTTTAAAAACACAAACTTAAAAGTAAGTTCAACAAAACCTGGGCTCAAATTGTAAATGTCAAAAAATTTACAGTTTCTACATTTTCTGAACTATGAGTTAATGCTAATTAGGATTTTTTAAATAATTTCTTGGTTATCTCTAGACACGGGACCGTACCGTCCCTAGCTCTTGTCACTCTTATTCCACAACCCAGATGTCACCCTGTATAGTTTGGATATCATCGGGGATAGTGGAATATCGCGTAACTACCAAAACAAATAGAGTTCAAATATCAAACAATTGACACTCAAATTGATCCTAATTTTTTTTAACCTAACCGCAAGTTAGGAATAATCTAGACATAATCCTAATTAAATTGATTAGTCACGCAATTTTGCTCTATCCCCGACGATATGCTAGTGTTGAAGAATAGACAGAACAACTTTAAACCAACAAACGAACTCCCATCTCAACTTGTTAAAAAACTAAACAAAGCAACAAAGAGTATAAATTCAGAACTGTATGCAGTATCTGACTAACGTGTTTTTCATCTTGGAGCCGTGCCATGTTGTTTTGAAAAATTAGAGTGCCCTGTACTTGGTCTGAGGCCAAGACTGGGACAGCTCTGATAACCTTGATATGTCTTATTTGCTCCGTCATTAAGTGCTGAAAGGTGCTGAGCAAAATTTACTTGAGAAACTTGAGAAATACAAACAGTACACTTTAAGCTAGCAGTTATGTTTTAGCTGGCAAGTTTTTAGATGAGTTTTAATCGTGTCTAGTTTATTTATTTTCCTTAATTTAGCTTACTACTTCATTTTAGTTAGGTTTATGTACACTTTAATTTCATTTTCTATAAGAATTCATAATTATTCCTCTGATCATCATCATCAGCCTATGATAGTCCATTACTGGACGTAGGCCTCTCCTATTAACTATGCGTATAAACGCATTAGGAGGTAAATGGGATGGGAGGATTGGCGATCGCAGTAATATGTCCACTATGATGACACTATGATGCTGCCCATCATCAATCTTTTATCAAATAATGGTCAGTGTCACTTCAATCCCTTAGTCGACGCTTACGACACCCGCAGGAGGAGTCGGGGTCGTGACAAATGTATTCTTACCGCCGTCACCACACGTCTAATTAATTCGTCGATACGACGTTTTAACTGACCATGCGTCTCGTTTATTTCCGCCGCATCACATATAGCTTTTTTGTGTACCCTTCTGTCTGGCTATAATTGCATTTTTAATGGCGCCACCTTTTTATATTTAGATGGAGAAATATAATTATAGCCCAATTCATACCCAATATTTTCCGTATGCTGACTTGCTTACGAAATACGCACAACAATGGAGCACGACAAGCGGCGTAACGAGTAACGCGACCACAATACGCGGCAATGTAACGCAAAAATTCCGTCATTGCTTCTTAGTTTGATTTCATAACATACGATTTATTGAAAGCGAGGTTATGTGAACAGATTTTTAAAATGTAGTTAGCTTCATTCAAAGTTATTATACGAAAGGAACTTAAAGAGAAACATTTGTCTGATTAACGTAACACTTTCATCATCATCATATCAGCCGAAAGACGTCCACTGCTGAACATAGGCCTCTCCCAACGATTGCCACAATGACCGGTCTTGCGCCACCCGCATCCAGCGGACTCCTGCAACCTTCACCAGGTCATCAGTCCACCTTGTGGGGACAACGCGAAACTGGGCAAGAGAGATGGTGACGAGCTGAGGGTGGGGCAATTTGGGGTTGGACGTCGGAACCACCGGGGCCATCTGCTGGCTGGTTTCTTGGAGAAATAGGGACTCTACATGATGAACTCCTTCTTTAAGAAACGCGAGCACAGAAAATGGACTTGGACGTAACACTTTACTCGGTGCTAAACCATGCAATGAATAAACGACTAAAGTATTGGTTTGTTATTTGCTCCATTTTCATTTATAGTAAGTATTTTATAGACTAACGTATTGTATTTATAACCGTGATAATTTGGTTACAACTTGTATTTAAAGTTCAAATGGGATAGTTAAGTAGTACTATTTTATCTAAGGTTTCTTTACTAACAGGAAATATTTTCTGTACCGACATCAAGCTCTTTCGTAAAGCGAATAAAGTTGAGGTTAGAATGAGGCACGATTAGGAAATCGCCTTTCGATAGGAAATCGCGTGTGGCAACAGAAAACAGAGACTTAGGCAGCTCTCCCCTATTGCGCCATTTGCCAAATTGACCTACATGCCAAACCCATTAATGTGTTTATCTATAGATACAACATCTACTAGTAGAATGTATAGTTCGTTAGTACTATTTCCAAAGTAATTTTGTTTATAACTTAGAATTTTCATTTTGCTGAATCCGAAAATTTTATAAAAGGTACCTACGAGTACGTATGATACGATAGTACTTATTATATATACCGACAGATTTTTTATTAGGATCAAGGTATAAAATACGAATCCCAGGCCTAGAAAATTATACTAATTATTCGATTTACTAAAACAAATAAATATAGGCTTCTCATTTTAATACAATAACGCCAAGATTTCTTTTTACCATTATAAATTTTATAATTAAACCTAATTGAATTGATTATTTGGTCTACTTGTATCTATTGTATATTTTTCTATTGTTTTTATTAATTTCATATTTCTACGCGGGTAATTAATTATTTTAAATTTAGTCTTTGAGCGTCTTTGGTTTCCTTGGTCAAATGTAACCAAAACGCTTTTACTAGTATAATGGATATCTATGAAACCATTTGTAACATCAACAACATCTAGGACAAAACTTTTTTCCTATTTCACCGCAAAAACGGACCCTTGCCCAAACATCCAACGGAGTAAAAGCAATAAAAGTCAAATTACTCTTCGACTCATGCATCACCAAAGTTTTGGGTGCGAAAGTTGCAAATTGAATAAAATTAAGGCCAGCACCCTCCCTGTATGTAAACGTCGAACGCGTTCGTACGGTAACATTTGTTATTTCGACTTACTTTGTATTCACATGAAACCATTTATTACACCGCCGTTATGGAAACTCATGATACTCATGATCATGTTTCATATAATTCAGTTTTACGTAACATTCTTTCTTCTTCTTCTTCTTCTTTCTCTTGGCTTTTGTGGTCCTAGTAATCCTGCGCCACATCACATGGTTGTGCGTTATCTCGTCTGTTGTGTTCATTAGCTTTCGAAACATTATTTATAGAACATAATTCGTCGGTTGACAAGAAAAACTCTTCAAGTGACAAATACCTACTTGAAATAAAGCTCGCATCTCAATTATGATGAATTCAATACTGACATGCGACTTTTTTTATGTGACGAAGGTAGACAACTGAGCTCTCAGCCCACCTGATGGAAAGCAGGAACTGAGGCCCATGGACATAGTGATAAAAAAATCGCTTTTGCGCTGCCTACCCTGAGGCCTTAGATGGATTGCCTCTATCTTTACCAGTAATTACACCGGCTATCTTACCCCCAAACCGAAACATAGCAGTGCAAACACTGCTATTTAGCGGCAGGTTAACGAGTAAGACTGGTGGTAGGACCCTGTACGTGGTCTTACCACCAGCTTGCAGTTTACTAAGAGTAGTGACGGTTTTTATAGTGAGTTTTAGTTGCGAACTGATATTATTATTATATTTGCGAGCCCACGTAATTCCTGCTTCGTAGATTTCCATAAAGCTGCTTCGTCTCCAGCTACACGACATTCGAGACGTATTTAACTAGTTTCAATTCAACTCACATTTTCTAAAAGGCAGTTTTATGTAAGAAAACATTCATTGAATATTCGTGTTCACCTGTGCAAATACGGCTATATTAATAGACAATAATAGATGATATAAATGGAATTGAATAAGTGAAATCTATCTATGTACCTTTTTTAGGGACATCTTAAAGGTTTTCATTGCTCAAGGAATAGTTAGATATTATTATAATTTTATTGTACCACTCATGCAAATGATTTCGTTTGAACGTAAGTTCTTTGCATACATCACTGACAGAGGAGGAAAGAAAAAATATATCAAATGAAAACCACTTCAAAGCCTCTTTGTAGTTTGTGTTTATGGAGTAAATTAATACGCACGCATAAATAAACGTCTCATAAAAATACAACTCAATTTTGTTAGACAGACGTGGATTTACAATCTGAAAGATGAAATCGTAGCAACGTCAACATGTTTTATACATACAAATGATTGGTTTGACTTAAGGTTTTCACCTTATTACGTTAGAGTACTAAAGGTGAAAAAGTAGATCGATGTATATCTAGACGACTGTGCCTGCTCATTTTAGATCGACACCTCTACCTAGATATGAGTGGTTATTGTTATTGTGTCAATGCACTGTAGGCATAAAACTACATAGCCAAACTTCAAACTGGGCTCAAAATGTAATGCAGTTTCTGACTAGCTAGTATAATGTACACAAATAATTAGTAGACAGAAAGACGTGAAAATACTTCTCTTACACGTAGGTACGTGTAAGAGAAGTATTTTCACGTCACTAAAGTAAATTATTGTCTAAACATAAAGACAAAGCTCGCGAACTTGTATTTAAAGATACAAATTTTGACTCAAAGGAACGTCATTAAGGTAATATTTACTTAAGGGTATTATTTAGACTAAAGTAGTACAGTCAAGGGGATTAATATATATACACTTCTCCATACTGATCCCTTACAAATGTGTCTATATATTAATGCACTCGACTGTACAACATAACTTTGTATAACGTTTGTAAAAAAACATTGAAACTAGCTTCACACTATTTAAAAAACCGTGTCAATAGTTCCACACGTCAGGATTAATTAATATACGCGATATCCATTTCCATATTTTTAAAACATGAATAACTATCGCGGTGACCGTCGAAAATAGTAACACAACACGTTTAAAGTGCAAAGTATGTTCAAAACAAACCGATAGTCTCAGAAATGCAGAGAACAAGGAAAACCGGTTAGAGACATAAATCACGAGACACCTCGAGGGCTACAACTACAGATGCAGAACTGACAACCGCTGCATTAGCGTACACAAGTCCTAAGGAGCTGTTTGTTAGGGCATCCGCTCACTTGCGACCAGCATTTTTCAAATTGTGATTGAAAATGTATCTTATAACCAGACAGAGTCACGGTGGCACAAACAAAATTTTGCTAGGGACTTCCACTAGATATTATTTTATCGATAAGTTATACTTTCTTATGACAGAAATAACGTTATAACTTCGAGATAAAATGATATCTAAATTAAGCTTATTTGTAAAGCAGTCAAGAATGTAACCTTAGAAAGAAAACATAGTTGTTAAAGTTGATTTTTATTAGAATTTTATAAGCCCTAAAAAATACATATATAACATTTCTGGGTACTTAATGAATAATAACTTATTTTTGTTTTTTTTTCTATTTAACAGCTGAAACTATCAGCTAGTATGAAATGTAATTTCTAAATGAGTATTCACTTATCGAATTTAAGACAGGAAGGAAGTCCCTAGTTAACACGTTCATTGCGGCAGTCCATTTCGTGTACTTTACATTGGAGCTGTATCAGGTACATTAGACCTGTTTCTGAACTTTTCGTTGTAGCGTCATAGGGTCGTATGGATCTGTTCGAGGTGCATGTCTTTAAGTGTAATTTACTGGCTAGTAGTAATGATTCCTTCCTATTTTTTTGTTCGAATACACTTTCGACGAGCACATCAACATATAACTTCAGCCGTTTCTAGATCTAAGAATTAGAAGATTATTAAATCTGCAACTTAATTTGTCTGATCCATTCGACCCTATATCCGCACTGAATGATTTAACTTATCGATAAAAGTTTAGGGCTGTGAAAGTAAAATATCGATAAATTTCAGACGTGTTTTATTCGGAGTAGGTAAAACAAAACTTGAAATCAACGATATTAAACGAAACTTAATATAAACAAAAATAAAAATTAAATTAAAACTAAATATATGTTATTATTTGTACTCACTTTACTACGCAGTCGATAAACTGGTGTCAAAGGCGCAGGTCTGCCTGGTGGTCTGGTATCAACATCTGCATCATTTCTTCGACGTTTGACGGTATTATCAACGTCCCCAATGGGCATTAAAATCATTCGTCTGGACCGCTTCATGATAAGACCCAAACACAGCTAACCCACGGAACAACTGTTCAATAATGTTTATTGCACTCGAGATTGTACGTTTTTTTCGCGTAGTACCCACAAAATGTCGACTATTGTTTTCACTGACTGCACTTAAGGGCGGCACTAGACAAACTAAACATAATCAGGTCGTAAGGACCCGATATCCGCACTAGGTGCAAAAATTTTCTTTTCTGTCGGTATCAGATACAATCGACCTGATACACTTTTATTGTACCGATGGAATACATTCGAAGAGACAATTCCAAAAATATATTTGTCTCATTTCTACTCCTTTGCAAATAGAAGATACATGTCCCGCACCAGCGGTAGGAACAGTATTTTTAGTGCCGCCCCGCGGGATAGTTTATCATCGGATCTTTTAGACCTGATACCGCAATGAACGTGTTAATTGACGTTATTGCCACGACATAGAAGTCTGCTTATAACTATCTTCTTCTAGAAAGTACAATATAACACCAGCCAAATCCACCATATCTGAAATAAATATTTTGAATCCGCAAAACTACATTTTGCGCCCTGCTCCAGAAGTATGATCACTGTGAATGTCATCTCGCTTAATTAATACTGTGGTAGGGCAAATTTAGCGAATTAATCCAGTGTGCAGGAATTTTTGTCTTACAAAATTTGGTAGACCATGTTTAAATGTGCATGGCTTAAGGTACTGGTCTCCCCGCGAACTACTAAGCTATGAACTAGGGGCTATAAACACGAACAAAAGACTCGCACTCCTGTGTAAAAAAAGAGACACGGCGATACTCGCCCGGCGGCGATAGCTGGGCGAGTATCGCCGTGTCTCTTTTATTTACACGGGAGTGCGTATCTTTTGTTCGTGTTTATAGCCAATAGTTCATAGCTTAGCAGCGGTGAAACCAGTGCCTAAGTATGTAGGTGTTTGGTTTGACCTTTCAATAATGTGCCCACAATGGTATGCTTCTATTTCTTGATTTAGCTGAAATGTATTTTATATCATTTTTTGCACATGCTTGCTAATTGTTTAATTTATTAAGCGTAGTCAGGCATACCTATTCTTTCTTTTTTGTTCATCATCATCATATGAGCCGAAAGACGTCCACTGCTGAACATAGGCCTCCCCCAAAGATTGCCACAATGACGGGTCCTGCGCCACCCGCATCCAGCTTTTTTGTTACATTATACTATATTTCACTTGAATCAAAAAACAATAGGTAGGTACATTTATACACTAAAAACATATTCAATACTAGTCCTTCTCGTCGACCTACTAAAACATGTTAGCTATTCCAGGTCCTCATTGAAGTGACATTTGCAATCATGCAAGATACGATCTATATTGTATCATGAATTATTATATCAGTAGCAGCAACCTCAACAGAGCAAACTAACTACTAGTAAGTTAAGGTTAATACCCTAAGCTAACCTGTAAGTGAACTAAGCAAACTACTTAATAATAATAATCCATGAGAGAATTGAGTTTTACTTAATTTATTAACATGCTTTGTATCTAGATAAAGTGGTGACATGAATTTGAAACTTTTAGACTGGGTACTGGTTTAATTAAGTAACCATACGTTAGTTCTGTTATTAACTTTATAGACGAGTATAAGACACAATAAGTATTCAAAAGAAGCTGAAGCTAGAGAAAACATATTTCATAATTTGTCTGGCAAAATAAATCCAAACCATTGGCAATTTAGAGTAAAATTTTCGTAATTTGCGCAACGACGTTAAATTCCATTGTAATTTTCTAATCAAATCTGCATTTGAATATAATAGGATTCAACCACAATGTGCCGACGCCATTGTATCGAAACATCAATTATTCAAATCTGGGATAGATTATTTGTGTATATGAGTGTATTCCAGAGATTGGGTCTCATGTCGGTGATAACTGATGCGAGGGTTTTCACTGGGACTGAGTTTATTGATTTACTAGTTTTCGTGAACTAAGTATGATTGAACGGATAAAATATTCATACATCGTTTCTATCATACCTGGCTTAATATTTACCCAGCAATCAATGTACCTACAGTAAACTGGACCACTTTGCTTACCCTTTCCAAAAGGACAGTTACCTATTTAGTGCTTTGTTTGCATTTACCTGTTATGTAAGGATCAGCCGCAAGTATAAGTAGGTTTACTTTTTAAATAAGATATCATATTTACACACTTTACTTCAAGAATTACTATACGTTCATATTATGTAAATCCACGTTTACATCAACAGTCTAATTTAATAGTACATTTCGATAGTAGTGCGGAAAGTATGTCATTATTACACGAGTTCCGAATCTCGCCTGCGGCTCGCGGCAAGGCTTGGGATAAAGACGAGTGAATAATGACATTTCTGCACGTGTATTGAACGACGTTTTCTTTAATACCGTTGCGAAAAAATAAAAATAAAAAAATATTTAAAGAACTTGAACGAGCATTGAACGTTTCGGACAATTGACAGTTGACACTCGGGTTGCCAGATCGAACTAATATAGTATTTTATGCAACCCTTGTTTAAGAGAAGTCAAAAAAGGTGAGTGGCGTGGGTAACAATTTGAGGCGAAGCCGAAAATTGTTATTAAAGACGCCACGAGCATTTTTTGTCTCAGTTAAACAATGTTGCATACAATACTTTTTCTAAGATCACACAGTTATTTTCAAATAAAAATTCTTAGTCAAACACAATTTTATTAATAAGTAATCAAGGTCGGGAGACGTCAAAATTAAAAAGAAAGCTGTGGTTTACTATTCATCAGAAAAGACATTTAAAATTATGTTGGCAGCCATGCATTTCATTACGGCTTATATTCACGACGTGTCTTAAAATCCCAAAAACGCACTGCGTGTATGCCCGAATGCGTTTATAGGAAATAGACAATATAGATTTATCTTGATATCTTTAAGGTACGGGCTTAAAGGTGTGTTCTGGACCCTGTAAATGACAAATAAAAGTATGGGAGTAGAAAAAAAATATAACGGGACTTACATAATATATTAATTCTTACACGAATGTAAAAAGTTTAGGAAATTCCGCCTTATTGCAACCATCTCGCAATACTAGTATGTAACACGTTTCTTAGTAGTTTTCATTTTGCTTTGATAATACATTCAGTCAACTGATTTTAGTTACCTATCGTATTTACATAAACGATCACAATTGTTCAAAATATTGTAAGATACCTTAATTTCAATTCATAAGTTCAAATAAATGTAATAAATTGCAATTAGTATTACTAAAAGTAATTCATAAAATGTGAAATATCAATATATTTCGTATTTATGCATTATATAATAACGGATTTGATTAACTGAATTTATTTTGTTTAAAAAAACTACACAAACATTTAAGCACTTGGCTAAGCAATCGTAGAATAGAACAAAATGTTTAGTCCCTAGTTCGTAAAATACGACTTTTGGTGCACGCTAAACAGTCGAAAACAATCATCTATTCTTTGGAACAACTGTATTGAAAAATGTGTTAGTACCTATTGAAAGCTCTTTAAGGATCCGGTTGAGCAAAGAAGCAGTTATTTGCGCAGCAGCGATACTCAAGGGAAAGAATTCAGTACACGTAAAAGTACATACTTACAACCGTGTTACAATAACATTAAAGTTGGCGTATCTCTAACTACCCCCGCTGGGGCACTCTTACGAGTTTATGTATATCGGCTATCTTGGAATCGTACTTTTAGCCAAAGTTTTGTACGACTAGTTATAGTAGTTGGGATTATCTTTCCGAAAAATGGGTAAGACTGAAAAACACAAAATTGTTTCTCCTATTCAGAGTTTAGCTTTCAAACAAATATGCTTGAGGTGCGCGTAAATCCGGACAGGACGGGTTTTCAATCCGTATCCAGCAAGTACGGTAATAACTCTATTTGTATTTGTATCTGACGGATCTTCGATAAAGTTCCTGTATTGTCTTTGAAGGCAATATATGTGAAACATGTATCGATATTATTTAGATATCGATATTAAATGCTCGATACCTATTCTCAAAGTATTATTTTTTTTATTTTTTTTCATTATATCGGGCAAAGCAGAGCGCATTATCTTACAGACGACACCGAAGAGGCGTGGAAACACAGCTGGTAATATCATTTTCATCAAAAGCCGAGAATTCTAACCTGACCTAAGTATTTCTTTTTATAATTCCTTTTACTTACTTATTTGAGTCTTTTGAGATAAAAATGCAAATTAATTCTAAACGTCTCAATCAACTAAAGTTGGAAAAAAAAATGTAAACAAACCTCACAATTATTGCATTATTTCATTATTACGCACTTTCAGAACACAATCTTGGTCTTATCACCGACTTAATATTTTAAACATTGAGATCAAATACATTTTTAAAATTATTGTTATTTATTAATGTTAACTTAAATATAAATCTACGAACGTGTTTCACGATACATGTATTATGTATCAAGTAAAGACAATTTTTTTTTAAAAGTCAGCAATTTTTGTTTATTTTTTTTCGTTTCCTACTGGCACGCGGAATACGTGTTGTTAATCGTGAAGAGAATTTGGCATAGTCTGAATACACACATTAAAACCGTCGTTATGTGTCGCCTACAATATGTACCCGCTTGTACTAAGAGGACTGTTTCGCCTATGTTAAATTGTTCTCATTAGTTTTAAGTACAAACGTAAACTACATTTTGTAACGACCAGTGTTACAGACCCGTTTCACAATTCACAATAGGTAAATACGGTTCCTATTATTTATGTAGTAAATATTAGGTGTTTATTTCATTTACATATATATACTAAGTTACATTTCTGAGTGTTTGTTGCTGTTGCTGTTAGCCACATGCATTAGGTCTCTTTTATAATTATAAATATTAGATATCATTTACCCAAGAAAAACTACCGAAAAATGAAAATAAAACTGTATTTAGTTGCAGGTCATGCGTGATACATTAATGCGAATGTTAAAAACATAGTTACAGGGTCGACATATCTTGCTGGTATGCAGCATGCAAACTGTGAGAGATTATTTATAATCTTAAGTCAACTGCTAAAATTACTTACATTAATATATAATATGTACCTACATGTACAATATATTTATTAATTACAATATTTTGCGATGTCAAAATTCATGTTTAAAATATTCGTTCAAGGAGTAGAAACAATTTTCTAAAAGCATTGCGTTTATCCTTTGACTAGACTTTGACTCAATTATACGCCATATTATTTTTATATATGTATTTGTCAGCTTATTCAGCAATTAGATCATGCTGCCTCCGAATCGATTGTAATTTTTAAATAAATTGGTTTTCTTTGACAAAGACACATATCTCTCTAATATACATACAAGAAAAGGGCAATTTTTTTTATAAATTACCAATAGCCTCTCGATAGGCTATTATACCGAAGCTGGAGGTGGGATCTGAACCTTCCTCCTCAGCTTTCTCATCTCTCGTTATAATTGATACACGTACGTAGGATTACTACTTAATGACACAAATCTAAATATTCGATAAAATAACTTGATTTGTGTATAGGTGAAAAATATATTGATACGATTACCAATTCCTACTTTGCATTATGTTGTTTACTACATAAGTCAGTCGTGTAGTTCATACAGTTACATAATAGGGTAAAAGCACCAATAGATGACTGCCACCCAGAAGTTGACTGATAGGTCTAAAATGCAAATAATTAAATTAGGAATAATTTTACACGCCCGGGAGTATTTTTCTCACACGCAGCAGCACTATATTGCGTCTCCCATGCGATTTCCCAGACAATTAAGCCACGCACAAGGCAGTGAGCGGTCGTCGAATTTGCGCTTCGCGCCAAAATCGCGTTTTATATGGGATCCTTATTAAGAATAGCCCCCAAAAATTTAAGGTTTCAATTACGTAAAAAATCGAATATGGCTTCTATTTCCTTGATTCACTTCAGTATAGATTTTAGACTAATATCTCTATTGTGTATATTATAAAGAATATATTTATTTAATTTATTTTATGAGATATTTGCTGGTCAAGTTACGGTTCCACTATTGTGTGTTCGGGCCAAAAGATGAACGACGGTCAACTTTTGGGCAAAGGCTCGTATTTTCAAATGCTTGTGTAAATTATAATAAAATAGCTAGACGTAATATTTTTATATAAAATTACAATCAGTTTTGTAGTTGATTTTTAGACCAAAAGATGAACGACCCTTTTTTCATGTATCACGTTTTAAAGTAATTTATTTTTGTATGGAAACGGGATTGTTCAACTTAAGAATCGCTGTCCAAAACGTGAACTAGGAAAATTTATTGGTTCATCTTTTGGGTTGGATTCCAATAAATGAATTCGAAACAATTTAGTTCGTTCATTTCGTTGATGCGGTGTCCAAAACATGAACCAACTGATTTAATTGAACGGTTGAATTTGGGAAAAGTTAAACTTGGAGATCAGATTGTTACACTTTGTACACCGTGTTTACATTTCATCAAAAGTAGGTTTTTTAGGTTAAATACAATTAATGTATCTAAGAAACTAACGTTTTTACTATGCTCTATTCATCTATTGGAGTCTTGCCGTTCATATATTGGTCTCGCTATATTGCAATTATGCTGGTTCATCTATTGGGGTCAAATTGTTCAGTGATAGGGCACTTTGTTCAACTACTGGGAAATTTGACTCCTTTTTTAATATAATCATTTTTATAAAATTACTGAAGTTTAATACGGGGCACGAAAATAACTTATTCTAAACTCAATTAAATGCGGAATCACATAAAAAAATAAAAATTGATGAATATGAGTTACATCATGTAGAAACAAATATTCAAAGTTGGGAAAGTTGCTTAACTGTTCATCTATTGGTGATTTTACGATTATTTATAATCTTAAGTCAACTGCTAAAATTACTTACATTAATATATAATATGTACCTACATGTACAATATATTTATTAATTACAATATTTTGCGATGTCAAAATTCATGTTTAAAATATTCGTTCAAGGAGTAGAAACAATTTTCTAAAAGCATTGCGTTTATCCTTTGACTAGACTTTGCCTCAATTATACGACATATTATTTTTATATATGTATTTGTCAGCTTATTCAGCAATTAGATCATGCTGCCTCCGAATCGATTGTAATTTTTAAATAAATTGGTTTTCTTTGACAAAGACACATATCTCTCTAATATACATACAAGAAAAGGGCAATTTTTTTTATAAATTACCAATAGCCTCTCGATAGGCTATTATACCGAAGCTGGAGGTGGGATCTGAACCTTCCTCCTCAGCTTTCTCATCTCTCGTTATAATTGATACACGTACGTAGGATTACTACTTAATGACACAAATCTAAATATTCGATAAAATAACTTGATTTGTGTATAGGTGAAAAATATATTGATACGATTACCAATTCCTACTTTGCATTATGTTGTTTACTACATAAGTCAGTCGTGTAGTTCATACAGTTACATAATAATAGGTTAAGCAAACAACAGCTTGACAGAAATAAATAACGACTTACATTTGAATGGGATAATAATAAACCATCTTGACCTGAATTTCCGTTTTATCGAAGAAATAATTGCGCCGCTTCTTGCTCGTTCCACATTCTTACCAAGTTGCATGTAACTAGCTTTTCAAGATTCCCATATAACGAACATTGTCGTGGTTTTCTTTGGTACGACTAACTCATATAAAAGTTAGGCTAGACAAGCTGCGCTTTTTCTAGTATGGGAGGCATGGCTAGGGTTACCAGATATCCGGCTACAGCCGGACATGTCTGACCGGCTAACTCTGGTATCAGAATCAGAATCAGAAATTGTTTATTGCCTATTAGTGTGTACATCTTTCGGTTCCCTTGTGATTGTGTCAGCTAACTTATGTCTAAAAAGATCTGTGTAAGCTGAAGGTAATATGTTACATATGGTGAGTTAAAGAGGTCAGTATTCGTATTTCATATGTTCCACTTATTATTTTTATTTTATTCTAACTCTGGTCTCTGGATTGCAACACCGAGTAGGACGATCTAGGTGTCTAGCCTCTGCACTAACGCCACGCCAAAAGGCAGTCTCGTCGCGCCCTTGACGAATTCTACGCTTAATTTTACAACACAACGGATTCACGCTGCTACGTCTCCAAAATCTAATGTAAATTTTATGTTCTTAGGTGTTCGCCTGTTAGACTTTTAAAATTATTGAAATAAACAGACATAATGTCGCACATGAAATATCAACGCAAATGTATACAAATTCATGTTATCAACGTAAATATATAGTAGGTACATATTTATGTTTTCTTTTTCTTTAATGGGTTACCAACGACCATTCACACTCAAACAATACATTGCGGTACTTACAATATCTTTAACCGACTTCAAAAAAAGGAGGAGGTTCTCAATTCGACTGAATTTTTTTTTTTTGTTGTATGTATGTTACCTGATATCTCCGAGAATAGTAAACCGATTCTAAAATTTCTTTTTGTGATCGAACGTGTATTACCCCGAGATGGTCCCATTGGCACCAAGTTGGGGTCTGATGATGGGATCCTGGAGAAATCGAGGGATCTCTTCAAATGTTATAGGTATATGTATGGCGCTTTTGGTAATTTTCATTCATTTACAAGAATTTGCATTCAGAAAGTAGGATTTGAGGAAACCAATGATGGAAACAAATCGAGAATCTTGGAGAAACCGGTTGAAGTCGGTTTTTTAAATTTTTAATTTGGTGATTATTAAAAACCCTGTCCAGTTTTCGGTGCAAATGGCTAGTAAGCTGTTAACTAAGCCATATCCGGCTTTTTGATTTTAGGACCTGGCCACTCTAGGCATGGCGGGCGCCCTGCCAACTGGGGCGTTTGATTGCATGTAAGTATTTCATAGAATTTGCGACGTGAACATGTTATTCGCTGGCACATGAACGGAATTTCATTATTAATGTAAACGCTTGAAGCTACGAAATGTGATTACTGGATTAAGCTTATTTTGACCCAATTTAACTTAACCTAGATACCCGTAAGTAGTAGTTTAAGTTTGAGGATATTTCTCCAGATTTGCAGTTTCACATGGTAAGGGATACCAATTTTGCAGATTTATCTACGAGAATTGATGTAAATGCTCTTATTTAAGGCTTCAACTAAATCTCGCAGCATCTCAGCTCCTTCGTGAAGATGGCATTTACATGTACCGGAATATTTGGACCTCATTACGACAAACTCACAAGGTACCGTTCTAAGAGTACGCAGCAAGCAACGTTCAAAATAACGGTCATTGAATGAAAATTTAATAACTGTTTCACCTACATAGATAGAGATATGGCGCCCTTGTAGTCAGGTTTTTCCCTTTTAACAACTTACTATGTAGTCATGGAAAACTCTTTACGCTTGTCTTAATTTAATTTAATTAACTTTAGTCATCAATTTAAACTATAACTTGGTGTCTGATTAACTAAACTTAAGTAGTTTAAGTATCTACCTATGTGGATTGGATTGTATCATGTTAGCGATAATTATTTGTATATGCATGCCGTGTTTGCCTGTAATTGGGTGAATACTCGAGCAATTTACATGTATAGTTTCCGTATCAATAAGTATCAATGTATTTCACCTGTTGGCAAACCTCAATAAATAAAATAAAATAAATAAAAATAAAGTGAAAGCGTGCTAGTTCCTCCCTGGCCAACTGCTCCCTCCCGTGCTAGAGTGATTCGTTGCACACTCCTATCAGATTGTGTTGTTTTTGAAGAGATTTTCGGAGCTTCGTTCTTATTTGAACACCACGAAATATTGTACTCTATTTTAAAAATGTATTTCTGTTGCGAAATTAGAATCGTATTGTCGAGGGCGGAAACACATCAATTTTAACTTCAACGTAAACTACCTACTTATTACGTTATTTTGGTCGCAGTATCCAGTTGAATTGGACACGTTTTGGGGCTCTGAACTGTAACTTATTCACGCATTAATTTCTGCCCTAGATATAAATATTCCATGTTCATACGACTTTCAACTTTATTGAAACTTTCATGACAACGTATGAGTTTAAAGTAACAACGTAACTACATTTGTATGAAGAATCGAGTTTGCTGCGGACTCTTAAACCATAATGCATTACCATGTCAGCTTAAAATCTTGCATGTAAAAAATATAAAAAATTGTTACTTGAACTCTCCGACTATTTGAGGTTAAAACAAAAATACACAACTGTAGAAAGACATGACACAAGTAAGTGGAAATGGCCCGACAGCGGAGGTACACTACCAACGTTTCCGAACGAGAGCCCTAATTAGTGCAAGTTGGCAACTCCGTCTAAATACTTGCGAACGAATCGCTATCGGCTGTGCGCAACTGCGCGTACATTTTTAATTACTTACCACGAGAAATGGTAAGTGAATTTGTAGGTTAAGTACGTACAACACTGAATAGTGTTTCGTTTTTAGGTAAAATGTAAACACTCTTGAAAATGCATAGGTATATATTTTTATATCTTATAATAATAATATTTTAGCCTATATAATGTCCCACTGCTGGGCACAGGCCTCCTCTCATATATGAGAGGGATTGGGCTATAGTCCCCACGCTGGCCCAAAGCGGGTTGGGAACTTCACATACACCTTTGAATTTCTTCGCGGATGTATGCAGGTTTCCTCACGATGTTTTCCTTCACCGAAAGCTAATGGTAAATATCGTCTGATATTCCGTACATAAGTTTCGGAAAAACTCATTGGTACGAGCCAGGATTTGAACCCACGACCTCCGGTTTGAAAGTCAAACGTCTAAACCATTGAACCACCACCGCTTCTCTTACTTACTCTGACTTGATCTTACTTACTTGATCGTACTTTTATAATATAAATTGAATACTAGACATTCAATTTACAAAATTAAATTTAAAATCGAACTAAATCATATTTTAAACATTCAAATTTTATATAAGAATCCGATTTTTTATACATTGCTATTGGCCGCTACTAAAAATCATTTCAACACTTTACTCCAGCTGCCGGTGGAGAGAAATAAGCTTTTAAAATATTTATTTTAGGCCCTGGTTAAAAATTGATAAAAATAAAATATATTTAGACCTGAGTAGATCTATCGGCGAAAACGATACCACCAAAATTAGGCGGTTGAAACGCTCAGATATTCACCCAGGTGAAAGGTTCCATTTAATATTGTAAAATATTTTGTGTAATTAATTACTTTAATTCTTTTTTACTGGTTTGGTGCCACGATATCAGATGAAAAATAAAAATCGTATAACATTGTAATAAGAAATAGGTCTGTCTTACATAGTATTTCGATGAATCGGAACTCAAATTAGTAAATTAATATGTATATTGTATAATTTATTCATTACTCCCAAATACAACAATGCTATAAAGGCTCGTGCACACTGGTATTATTAGAGGTAGTTTCGTCACGTGCGGAATTGCACCTAGATTCCGCCGTACAGCGCATTTCATTCTTACCTTAAACTATCGACTGTGGTGGACGTGTCGCATGCGCTCACAACTCATTGTTCAAAGTATTAAATTATTTGAATCTGTGATCCATCAGTTTTCGACCTTAAGTGTATCAGTGTACGTTCGGTTGTTAATCGATCTTAGTGTCACACTTGAACCCTTTTACGTGCACAGCACGCATCGTGTGTGATAACGTCGGTTTCATGGCTGGCAATCAATCTGAGAAATTACCACTTGGAAATACGGGCGATATTACCATGAAGGTGACACGATCTCCGTGCAAGATGGGTGGCGGTAATTCTACTGGCTCGCACCCGGACTTGAGCAAATTAACCTATGATAATTCCATCTCAAAAAATCCTTTGCGGAAACGTAAGCAACCTGATTTTGAGAGTGAATTAAAAGTTGAACTCTCGGAATTCCGTCAGGACCTGAAGGAACTCATGGATATGTGCAGGTCGCATAAAACGGATCTTCTCGAGGTTAAGTCGAACGTTTCAGATATTAAGGATCAACTGGCGAACATAAAAATAACTACCGATAATCTTATTATTGAGCACAATCAATTCAAGGCCGACGTGGCCGATTTCAAGGAGTCCCTTAACTTTCACTCCCAAAGGCAGGACACTATAGACTCCCGTGTTGATTCCGTCGAGCGAAGTGTTCAAAAAATAGATGTACTGGATCAAGAAATAACGCAGTTAAAAAAATACCATGACGACCTCCAACTTGACCACTACATGCTACAACAGCGTGAACGTATTCTTAATTTGGAAATTGCCGGCATTCCCGAAAATAAATCTGAGAATTTATCTACGTACGTTATCAATATCTTCAGATTCGTCGGTGTAAATGCCACCGCCGAGGACTTAGTTCATGTAAACAGAGTGCAATCTCGTATTCAGGTGGCAGGTAGGCCAAGAAACATCATAGCTCAACTGAGCTCTCTCCTCATCAAGGATAGTATAATTTCGGCTATTCGCAAAAAGAAAGGTATCACCACCGCAGACATTGGCATATCAGGCGAACCCCGTAATGTATATATAAACGAACATTTGATTCCGTTTTATAAGCAATTACGTAAAGATACCAAAAACGCAGCAGAGGCGGCAAATTATAAATATGTCTGGGTACGGAATTGCAAGATCTTCGCGAGGAAATCGGATAAGTCACCTGTTATTTTTGTGAGAGACGTTAGTGACCTTAAGAAAATTAAATGAACTTATTATTTGATAAGTCTAGTATGTGTGCTAAACTGTCATTGTTTATTTTTTGTACTTTTACGCATTATACTTATTTTAAGATTTTTTCATATACTTAGCTATGTGGTAACTAGAAGCCGTGAACCTATTTATAGAATTCTTGCGTTTACATCCAATGCTATAACTTTTACAACACGGTATGTGCCCCAAACCCCACATTTACAATTTATACATAAATTAACATCAAAAATGTTTATCACACTTGAAGTTCTCAATTTACACAAACTTTATTACCGCGTAAACTATCACATCTGTTTATTTTATCTTCGTTTGCTCATATTGATACCGCTGCCATCTGATAATTACTACCTATATGCCCGTGCGACTGAGAATAATACACTGATATACCTACGAGGAACATTACGAGATATCCACCTCGCTGCAGGCGAATGTTTCTGTCTGCCCTGTAGGATTAAACCTATAAGTAATAAATATAATGAACATGTTAAGTTCCTAATACATCAATCGAAAAAAAAATATATTACATTATTAAAACCTAAATCTATCCTAATTACGATATTTAATCTACGACTGGTTTCACTTCTTACGGTCGGCTCCATACACTTGTTAACGACTTTGAACCTTATGGCTCAGGCAGTAGGTCTAAGAAATATAGATATTAGTCGACGTCATTTTATCGAAATTCGTGATCTCGGTTTTAATTATAACAGTTTCATAAATGGCTAACATTTCAAATGAACAAAATAACTTAAATATTTATTATCAAAATGTCCGCGGGCTCCGTACGAAGTGCTTAGAACTTTATAATAATATTCTTTTAAATGATTACGATTTAATTTTCCTAACTGAAACATGGCTTCAAAGCGATATTTTTGATTCAGAACTTTGTGACTTCAGATACGATATTTTTCGCTACGACAGGAACCTTCAACTGACTAACAAGTGTACCGGTGGCGGAGTGATGGTATGCGCTCGCCGTAGCCTCAGTGCCACAGTGCATCCCACATGGTCGTGCGAGGGAATTGAATCTCTGTGTGTTGTTGTACCCGCGTCCGCCCTGGGGGCACCGGCCGATCTAATAACAGCTGTTGTGTATCTACCACCCGATGAGAATACTTTGCCCTCTGGTTTGGACTTAGTCAGATCAAATATATCTCGTATTTTTGCCACTAACCCGACCAGTCATTATTTATTGTTGGGTGATTTTAATCTGCCCTGTATCTCCTGGGATACCAATTTAGGATTTAGTTTAAAACATCTTGGTAAATCGGACACTCAACAAGCTGCTTTAACATTTGTTGAGGAACTGCAATACCTAGGACTAACTCAACACAATTTCATCACAAATCATAGTAGCAATATTTTGGATTTATGCTTTAGTGATTTACCATTACGCGTTACTCAATGCACTCCTATGTCCAAGCTAGATAGTTATCACCCCTCATTTACCGTTGATATGTTAGATTTGTACATTAAACCACTTAAAACAAATAAAAATCCCCGCTTTAATTTCTTTAAGTGCGACTACGTAAAAATTAATGCATACTTAAGGGACATTGATTGGGAAAACATTTTGAACACCAACGACATTGAGTTGGCAGTTAATATTTTTTATGAAAAGCTTAATGAATGTTTCTTGTTGTTTATCCCTGTTTCTTATCCTAAAAATGAATTTTACCCAATATGGTACAGCTGCGCTCTCATTAAAATATTACGCGAAAAATCAAAACTGCATCGTAAGTGGAAAAAATATGGAAACCCACGTGACTACGACGAGTTTTCTCTACTAAGGGCTAGACAAAAACGAGTACAGCACGAGTGCCTTCAACGTTTCACTCGAGATGCAGAATCCTATATCAGACGTTCTCCCAAGGTGTTCTGGAAGTATGTAAAAGCTAAGCGTGGTGGTTCCAATTACCCAAATTGCTTTCAACTTAATAACAATAGTCACTCCAATGGTACAGATATTTGTGATGCATTCAATACTTTCTTTGAAAGTGTTTTCGTTCCTGTTTCTTCCTCCTTTGATCCTAACAAGAGCGCCCAGTCGCCTATCTCTCATTCAAATATATTATCAACTATTAACATAACAAATGAGCTTGTGCTTCAGTTCTTAAAATCACTAAATAAATCTAAAGGTCCAGGTTGTGATGGTGTCCCACCTATTTTCCTTTCTTCTTGTGCGGAAACCCTTGCATGTCCCTTATCCATCTTATTTCGTCATTCACTCAAAAGCTGCATCTTTCCTACAATCTGGAAAAGAGCGCACATATTACCCATTCATAAAAAAGGTTCTAAGTCTAAGATTGATAACTATCGACCGATATCTATCTTAAATTCCATTAGTAAACTTTTTGAATCTATTATATTTAGTCACATCTATCCACTTATAGCCAGCGGTATATCAGATAGGCAACATGGTTTTCTCAAAAATCGTTCAACTGTCTCTAACCTCGCTTGTTTTACCAATTTTGTTCTTAACGAAATGGAAGGCGGTGGGCAGGTTGACGTGATATACACGGACTTTGAGAAAGCGTTCGACCGTGTGGATCACGCCATTCTGCTCAGAAAGCTACAGTTACTAGGTATACATGGCGATTTACTGCGTTGGATTGAATCTTACCTTAGTAATCGGTCACAAGCCGTAGTTATGGGCGGTTTTAGATCCAATTATGTTAAAATTTCATCAGGTGTTCCACAGGGCTCTCATCTCGGGCCTTTGTTCTACAACGCGTACATTTTCGATATAGACAAGTGCTTTGCAAGTGCTCATCATTTGTTGTACGCTGACGATAAAAAAGTGTATATGCGTGTAAAATCTTCAGCCGATTGTGAGCTCTTGCAGCATGACCTTAATAGTCTTCTAAATTATTACTCAGAAAATAGCATTACTTTGAGCATCAGCAAATGTCAATGTATTAGTTTTACTCGCAAACCTAAACCTATAAAATTTTTATATAACTTTAACGGCGTCGTCGTCCAGAGGGTGGAAGTGGTGCGGGACTTGGGTGTGATGTTGGACGCAAAGATGACCATGAGTAGCCATATTGACCTAATAATAAATAAATCCCTTCGTAACCTGGGCTTTGTTATAAGAACTTGCAAACCATTCCAAAGTTTATTGAGTTTGAAAATTATTTATTATGCATATGTCCGTTGTGTTCTTGAATATGCTTCCCCTGTTTGGCAGGTCTGCTATTCCACTCATAAGAACCGTATCGAACGGGTACAAAAAAAGTTTGTAAATCATTTAAATTACAAATTCAATAACAACTTCTCTTCTTACCCTGACTGTTGCAGTAAATACAACCTGTTGACGCTTGAAAACAGACGCAAACTGGCAGACATGAGTTTATTAAGACCTCCCCTTTATCATCCCATCAGCGAATATTCTAAAATGTTGAATGAATTGCGTGTGCGACGTTTCAAGAACGGGACTTGGAACGTAGACTGAATCGGTAATTAATTATTGAGCTTAATAATTAATTATTTGGTGAATTACATTCTAATGGTTTTTTGGTATCAGCAAATACTGTTTGGGCTATTTTGGTGAAAATAGTGTGTAAGTAGACTGTAGGATCTGCGAGTAAATGGTTTAAAAATATAATGAAGATTCCGGCCTCGAATGTCCAATGACTGGAATGTCCATTGCCTCGAATGTCCAGTTCCCGAAACTGCGACCATATATAATATGGACGTCTAACGCCAGCTCAAGAATGCCCCCAAAACCAATTGTTCAATTGTGCCAAGATGGGCAGGACATTTCGTGAACCGCGCATATTTCGGCGCAACATCTTTGACAAATGTTTATTGAATATCGCCAATCAATCTTTGATGGACCAATCACAACTATTTTTAAATGGTGGTTTAAGTTTTTATATGTTGACATTCAAATTCATTGCCGTGATGCATTGAAAAGGGGGTGACAATTGTCAACTAAAATTCAGGACCGTTTTTGAAAGACAATTTAGTATGGCGTGCGGCTTCCATGTTTTATTTGTTCGTAGTCCCGGAATGTCCCATTGTCCAAGTCCATACGCCTCGCCTAATCGGGTAATACCTACGCCATCCGGATAATTCAACATTCAGCAGGCCTAGCCAAAATACCATTCTACAATCATATACGATAAGCGATAAGTCACGCGACTATAAAAAAAGAATGTCACGTGACTTTTCGTATGAAACTGTCATTTTCATTACATTTATTACTTATCGCGTATCGTATTATGATTGCTATTAGGCCTCCGTTATAAGGACCGGACGATGGGGTATTAAAACTTACCGGGACTGGGCATACGTTGTGTATTGAGTTTAGGCATACGAGTACTGGACGTTTGAGAAATCGGACATACGGGGATTGGACGTTTGGTGGGATTGGACATACGGGGATAGGAGGTTCGGGGCATTGGACATGTGGGGACTAGGCGTAAGGGGAATTCGAGGCCAGAACCAGCTGAAATGTTTTTGTACACTCGCTATCACAATTATATCGAAGCGACCAAGGCATGACACAAAAATGTGAACTGTGTGCCTACCACGAGTTGCCGCGGCGTTATTACCGCGGACTTACTTTATATCCATCTCGCTCGTACTCGCGTATCGGCGAGAGCGAGTCGGGTAGAAAGTAAATGCCCGTTAATAACGCCGCAGCTCATGGTACGGCTCCATGCTTCTATTGCCATAGTGTTATGAAGTGCGTGTTCGGATATTTTTGAGCACAGCCGCTCCAATACATAAATCAGATGGCTACTGAACCGGTAGACTCTTTTGGAGTTCTAAACAACATTAGAAAGTTACGTAAAACTTACAACTTCAACTAGGGTAGGCTCCCGGTTTTGGCTTTCCAATGACATAAGGGAGACAGCAGGGTCAGTTTGGAAGAGGGAAACAAACAACCGCGCTGTGTGGAAGCAAGTTGGAGAGGCGTGTGCCCAACGGTGGGCGAACACACGCTGACGAAGAAGAAGAAGGTAATTTCCGGGAATTTCCGGTTCCTGCCATACAAATTCAGAACCGGGACCCTTCCCTAGCTTCAACGCGATTTTTTCATAATATGTGTTTGTCGCTTACCATAAAGACGAGATTTCCTTGTATCTTCATATGAATAAACTGACAAAGCGGCTTTATGGCAAACGATAAAGTGGGACGTTTTACTAAACTCACTCACATACGAGTATACAGGGTGGAAAGGGACGACGTTCCTTCCCGCTACCGACCGAGTCTACCAACTATTACGATGAACTTTCAGTATGGGACCAACATCGAAAGCGTACATGGAAAATTGACTTTTTCATACTATTGATCTCTAACTAATCACTCATTTTGTATGAGGGGTTAATTTTTTTTTTAAATATTTCGATGTTGGTCTCATACTGAAAGTTCATCGTAATGGTTGGTAGACTCGGTAGGTAGCGGGAAGGAACGTCGTCCCTTTCCACCCTGTATAGACTTACAGTTATTAGCAATGTCAACAAAAACACGTATGATTAAAAATATTTTGCTGTTCATGTAAGTAAATACAGCTGATAGTCATCAACGTAATACAGCCAATTAGCTGAGTGTGGCTGTGGTGCAATATCATTAATTATCAAATTAGCTCAGACATATTGTGTTCTGGCCAATCAATCAAGATCTGTATCTTGATGGACATGGTGCGATAGGATAGTTATAACTAAACCTTATTTCACTAAAAGATAAGTAGTGGATTAATACCCATCCAAATTATTTGAAAGAAATATAGCCCTTTTCATCACTTTCAACAAGAAAGAAAGGCTAGCCAAGTGGAATAATTGGGTTATTCTACGTTTTCGTGACCACTAATGAATCTATTGACAGGAAAACTACAATAAGCGATAAATTAGTTTAAAGAAAATGCATACAATTGATGTTGAAAAATGTAAAAAAGTAGTAAGGCAGTGGTAAATGCCTTATTTTCATAAAAATCGGACGAAAATCAAGGACCGCTAAGTAAGAGTACCGTACCGTGTTAATAATATCCTATTGGATTTGATAGCTGAATTGAGCCTCTCTGTCTCAATGCGAAACTATAAATGAAAGTAATATTGTCAGCCTCTGTAAGGCTACAGATGATGACAATATTACTTTCATTTATAGTTTCGCATTGAGACAGAGAGGCTCTACCAACTAGGCAGTTGGTAGTTACCCTGCCTACGAAGCTGGAGATTCCGGCGAGGGCATTATTTGCGTATTTATTTATCACAAATATTTGTCCTTGGTCATGACTATCTATGTATTTAAGTATTTGTATGTATCTATCTATTATATAACTATATCGTTGCTTGGTACCCACATCAGCTTTAATTGAGCTTACCGTGGCACTAAGTCAATTTGTGTAAGATGTCCCAAGATATGTATTTATTTAATATTTTGCCAAGTTTTCTTACATATGCATTTTACGAAAACCTGTCAAAAAACGTACAAGTAAAATTAGAATGGGTCTCATACATCAGTAGCCGTACCATGAGTTAGAAAGTAAAGGATACGTTAGGTTTTACTCTATACGTAAAGCTTTCTATCGCGCTCACACTGACATTGACATATTGAAGCGACCGCGATGGCCTGCTTCACGTATCGAGAATAACCTCATGTTAAAGTCCATTTCAAATACGATGGCCCGATTCCACTTAACAAAGTCATTAGGCGTCAGCAATAGGATCAGTGATAACAAAAGAAACCTGGCCAGGCTCTTTTGTGGCGTGATATAAAGAAAGAAAGAAAGAAAGAAAAAAAATATTTATTTGTGACACATGACTTAAGGTAAGATACACATTTAAAAGGACAAGAAACAAATTATGCCACAAAACGGTCCCCAATTCAGCATAAAGCTGATATGTTATGCACACATCGGTGTACCACACGTGCCGATTTGTAGTGGACCAATTAAATGACAAAAGTTTTGAGTGGCATCGGGCCTTCGTATTTGAAATGGACTATACCAATACTTGCAAAGTCATGGTGCGACTACAGTAGCCGTACCATGAGCTGCCGCTATGTTAACGCGCGTTTACTTTCTATCGCGTATTAGTGCGAGCGAACAGCTATGCTATTCTCTTATTCACACATTCGACGCTGCGTTCGTCAACGAGCTCGACGTCGAGACAGCCTTGTCTAAAATCCTAGCGGTTTTATTTGACATTAGGAATCGACTGCGAAAGCGCTGACACAGCGCTGACAGCAAGGCGGTTTCCTTAGTCAATAACACTGGAGCTCATGGTAGGGCCACAGCAATCTCTTACTCGTTTGACATAAAACTGTAATATAACTTACAAATTACCTACTTACTTAAACGACGACCACTTTTGCAGCTGTCTGCACTCTAGACAGGGCAGCAAATTTACGTCATTTAGCCCGTAGTTTCCCGACCGTATAACTTATTATATTAAAATAAGCTCGTATAGTATAATAACTTTGAGAAACAGTTTCAATAAAAGCGACCTCGAAGGCACCCTTCCAGACCTTCAGAATATGTGGTTTGTAGTCAAAACTTGCGTGATTTTCCCAGAGATTGTCAAAGTTGTTTCCGACTTGAGAAAGTTAGTTCAGTTTACATTTCGCTATTCGAATACTAAATGCGGTCTCTTCGAACTTAGCAAATTAAGGAATCTCGTTGGAAAAACTATCGAATCGAAGTCCACCTTTTAATGGTGGACTTAGAAGTTGGTTGTTTTATAAGACTCCGACGGAATGTTGATAAATTAATTAGCTCGTTTAAAATAGTTTCAACGTTTGTAAGGGTGGAATAGTTTCGCAAAATACATAACCTCATTCACAGTAAAAAATTAGTTTCATAATTACTTCCTCGTAACACGGTGTAGTTTTCAATGCGTTAAAAAAAAAGCAATCTTGACATTATTTTATTAGGACCACATTTTAAAAATAATTATGTAACTATGTAGGTACCTAATCATTATAAATCATATGCGATTAGTTACCTATTTTTTTTTAAATAATTAATATGCATAAACTATTAACTAATATTGACACTTTCATTGCGGACGAGTGCTACGCGCTACACTCGTAGCCGATCCCGTGATTTTTCCGCTTTTTAGCGAAAATGGACCTCCCACAGAGAACTCCCCTCGGGAGTTCCCCGCGGTCAAAGTGTTAACAAACGAGTAGCGTACTCATAAGATAAAAAGTATAAGTTTGCACAAGTACCAAGGTACCGTTCATGTGATATGATACCTACCTACTCGTAATAACAATTTCATAATAATTCAGTAACCAAAGTATCTAAAACTTCCCGTGATTTTTCCGCTTTTTAGCGAAAATGGACCTCCCACAGAGAACTCCCCTCGGGAGTTCCCCGCGGTCAAAGTGTTAACAAACGAGTAGCGTACTCATAAGATAAAAAGTATAAGTTTGCACAAGTACCAAGGTACCGTTCATGTGATATGATACCTACCTACTCGTAATAACAATTTCATAATAATTCAGTAACCAAAGTATCTAAAACTAATTAAACAAAACACGGAGTCCTTAACATAATAATTATTATTTTAACAAGCAATCTCTAATGAGATTACTTGAAACTTTTTGGGCGACTTTATAACTTCCAAAACTTTGCTATGCTCTCCTTTACTCCTAAAAGCCGTACTTTGCATTGATTAAGACATGAACTTTGACCTGAAGCGGCATTCTAAGTTCAAAATCTTGTCTTGCCATGATATTTTTAATAACGTATAAAATAAAACTATAAAACGGATTATATTGCGTATATGAATTGCATCCCGACGTTTCATTACAGGGTTCGTTGTCTACGGTTGACAGCTGAAACACGACGGTAAGTACGGTCAAACTTTACATTAAACTCGCAAAAGTCGCAAAGCATGCAGTATAGCTGCATTTTTGGTATTTTGTTTAGACACCATCAGGCACTATAGACCACATTTATTTCATGAATAACTATAGCGTTAAGAATGTCGGAAAAATAAAATGTTTTTTTCGGGAATATATGAAAATTTCGTTTTGTTTTCGGGTTTTTACAGAAATAATCAATGTCACTATTTGCCATCTATTTCAATTGACTTTTCCTCGATGACATCACGTTATCCTGGTATAAGTGAAAATAAGATCTAATTCGCATTGGCTTAGAGTTGGAAACTTTCATTGATTTTTTCGAAAATCCGAAAGAGATCCGATTTTGATCCGGAAATTTTCAACGCTACGAGGGGTGTAGCCGAAATAAAACGACCATTCACACGACGTTACTTTTTTAATACGACTCAGCTTATTTGCATCTAAGATATAGTTATATGGGTAATTTCACCAGATTTGAGGTGAATGATAACACACACATAAAAAAGTACTAATTCTATTTGCAACAACTGTAGTGAATGAATTAATGGCTTAATACGACTTGCGTCAAAATATTTAAATCCCTTGAACAAACTTTTTGACCAATCTTACAGTTGCAATGAGATTTGCTATCAGTACGAAAAAAACATTTATTCCAATTTCTCCTTGTGTTCACATGACATAATGTTGTATGCGTGACCTCAACTCTCGTGGAAATACCTATACATACATACCTCACACACCATACCACAAATATTTTATTCATTTGACAGCCTCCGTAGCCTAGTTGGTAGTGACCCTGCCTACGAAGCTGGAGGTTCCGGGTTCGAATCCCGGCGAGGGCATTATTTGTGTATTTATTTTATTTATCACAAATATTTGTTCCTTGGTCGTGGCTGTCTATGTATTTAAGTATCTATATGTATCTATCTATTATATATATCGTCGCCTGGTACCCACAACACAAGCCTTAATTGAGCTTACCGTGGGACTAGGTCGATTTGTGTAAGATGTCCCGAGATATTTATTTATTATTTATTTATTTTGACTACGAACAGTACCCTATTGTTGTTCTGCAAATTATTTCAGCAATGCTATTTGCAGTATGAAATGAAAGTCGTATGTACTTATTTTGCAATACGATTTCAACGATTCCTGACCATTTTTCTCGTTCCAGCAAAACCTACAGCTGCCATACCCACATCCTGAAAATACCCACGTAAATAATTATACGAACGAACAAAACAAAAACTCCAGCTTTATTGTGTCGGGCTTTAAAGTGCGCGTATTTAATTCCATCTAATGGCCATACTGGCTCTTACGTACTTAGGTTTAAGGGTTATATTAGTGTTTGCTCTCGCTTATCGCGGCTACGAGTAGTTCGTTTCGTCGGATGTCCGGCCCGGCGGCGAGTGACCGCGCCGCTCCGAAGTCAATTAACTAACTATGAAAAATGCAAATGGAGTATTTTTTTCATGCTCTAATGCTTCGGTAGTAGTAGTAAATATCGTCAATGGATACCATATTTTATAGAGCCGAGCCATGTGGTGACGGCACGGCAGAAGGAATACATTTGTCACCGTCCCAACTCTTCCTGTGGGTGCCGTAAGGGTCGAGGGACCAAAGTGTCATTAACATTATTTATCGAAGATTGATGACGGGCAGCAACGTCATCTTAGTGGACACACTACTGTGATCGCCAACCCGCTTGCCCAGCATGGCGATTGACGGCATTTACCTCCTAATGAGTCCATACGCGTAGATAATAGGAGAGGCCTCTGTCCAGCAGCGGACTAATATAGACTGATGGGGTGTGTGTGTGTGTGTGTGTGTGTGTGTGTGTGTGTGTGTGATACCATAAATCATGTGCTCAAATCAAGGTATTACTCAAATATATTCTCCACTGTACACGGTATGTTAGTCTATCTTTTGCTTCATATATAACTGCTTTGCTCAAAGGTTAACTAGAACAGATCCCTTACAGGGATCAGTTCGCCTTTGTACCTGTAATTTTTTTTTATAAATGTGTATTTTTACCTGTGTTTTGTGTATAATAAAGAATTTACATACATACATACAAATCAACAAATCATACATGACTGAAAGTATCAGCCCTTTCTAGTAAGCAGCGTCTATAGACGTCGAGTTGGTATGCCTAACTTAATTTTACTCGCCTGAAAGCCATTCGTTCAAAACGAGCTTCAAGAGAATACGTCATTATTCATAAATTATAAGTTCCTGGGTAGTAATCAGCATATTTTAGATATTTCCTATTTATCCGCTGAAAAAATCAGCTAATATGAAATGCCATTTCGAAATGAGTACCTATTGAGTATTCACTTATCGATTAATTGAATACCGGAAGGAAGTCCCTAGTTAATTGACGTTATTACCACCGTGACTTTTTGTCTGATAATTAAACTTGAGCAATCGATGATTTGTTATTTCTCTACGGTGAAAATTTATCAGATGCCGAAAGGCACCTGGGAGCAAGTCCCAAAATTAATCTCACATGTCTTCACTTCCGAACAAACTAAAATTTAAATTGTGCGTAAAGCGATACCTTCCTTTTCATTTGAGGAATTGAAACACGAGAACGGTACAAGTTCGGTGTTTTAGGACTATTTTAGGATTTAATTGGATTGCGAGTTTAGGTTAGGGGTTTCTCACAAATTTAATATATGTAATCGATGTAAACAATACAGCACAATTTATAAAAAAAGAATGGAATAAAAGTTGATTCTTTTAGAATTGTTACGTGAGACTCAAACATATTATAGTATTTTATGCAATCCTTGTTTAAGAGAGGTCAAAAAAGATGCCCACGCCACTCACATTTTTTGACCTCTCTTAAACAAGGGTTGCATATAATCACCAAATTTAAAATTTAAAAAACCGACTTCAACCGGTTTCTCCAAGATTCCCGATTTGTTTCCATCATTGGTTTCCTCAAATCCTACTTTCTGAATGCAAATTCTTGTAAATGAATGAAAATTACCAAAGGCGCCATATACAACAATTGAAGAGATCCCTCGATTTCTCCAAGATCCCATCATCAGACCGCAACTTGGTGCCAATGGGACCATCTCGGGGTAATACACTTTCGATCACAAAAATAAATTTTAAAATCGGTTCACTATTCTCGGAGATATCGGGTAACATACATACAACATAAAAAAAAAATCAGTCGAATTGAGAACCTCCTCCTTTTTTGAAATCGGTTAAAAATACTATAAAACTTGATTCATTATATTTGAAAAATGGTTGACTATCATAAATGTTGACCTCTCACACAATTATAACTAATTACATCAGACAATTATATCATAAGGACTGTTCATTTTACTAAGAGGACACACTTAAACGTCTATCCATACATCGGTTTTAAAATCAATCGTTGAACAGTTTACAGCCATGAAATTGGCAAAGCCATCTTTTTCAATTGCTATAGTATCTATAGCTATATCTTATCAGATATAGTAATGGATACATGAAAAGCAAACATATATCATATTCATTTTGATAATCGTAAATTGATGCTGCACGTGTACAATGGTGTACAGAACAATATTCACTGTGAAAGATTGCAAATATCTAGGAAATTTCAAGTGGAGTTATACTAAATCATCATTTAGAGTGTCATATGCTTGAAGATTCACCTAAGTCTAAACACAGAAATCTTAGTTGCATGCCTTAAAATTAGGTACTAAACTGAATCGCATTAGTAAATCGTGGTAGCCCCCCCCCCCCTGATCTTTTAGTGCAAGACGCCCCTGTAATGTAATATGATCAAAATGGCCACCTGTACCAGTAGTTGCAATTAAACGGAACAAGTGGCTGTGATTCGGGAGCGGTGCAGTGTAAAATGAGCGGCGTAATTATTGCCGCCATTGTTCGCAGACAGGGACAATCACTGCCGGAAGCGTTTACTCGCTACTGTACAGACGCGCACATACCCTTTGATAGGTAGGTAAACTTTCAGTCCTGTGTCATTCACAAAATTTATAATGACTGGGCTCAGAAGTAGTAAGAAGTAAAAACTGGGGTGGTTAGAATACGTATGTCGTCCAATGAGGTACGCCCTTTTAACAGGTAGGTAAAAAACTATAAAGTTTTGGGAGTCGGCATAAGTCCCCTAGTTTTTGAAGTATCAGAAGAAAGGTCGATTTTTAATAATACCTACGTGCCTACCTACTACGTGCTGTGTTACCTTAGAACTGAGGAGCTTATTCTGCTTTCCGAAATCTCACTGACAGCGGGAATAAACTGTTTTTTTTTTTACTATCCTGTATTATCAAACCGCAATCAGATAGGGATTCGAAAGTACTGTTGACACAACAAATGTTTACCAAGAAAAGAGTTGCTTATACTCACAACATCGTGAGTAATTATTAAATTTTATTGTCTGAAAGCCTCTGCACTTAAACTGTGAATACGAGTATATCAATATACTCGTATATGAATATATCATATATTCAATTCAATTTCAACCTTAACGCCACTACATAACGTAATCTAGGAGTGCTAAACATTCAAAATCGTGTGAATTAGCGTGCACTTGTTATCTTTCAACAACAAATAAGCCAATATCGTCGACCTAACTTACAGTAGTGAATTATTATCTCACCAAAATTTCATTTGCATATAAATTAATACACCTAAAGTTTAGAGATAACGAATAACTTCGATTTATTTTTAAATTACATCGAATTTGAATAAGCGTCACCCCGAAATATTGAGAAACTTCGCCCGAAACGCGAACGTTAGATTAAAAGGGAAGGTCTCATGAAATTATAATTTAATTTGTTCATACAAAACTCATTCTCCGTTCAACCATATCTTGAATACGTATATGATGCAGCATGATTACAGGGAAATTGTATGGACTACTTTGCGGCTTTATTCGCGAATATATAACAGCCTAAGTTTATACCACAAAACTAACTACTCTCTCGGTCATATAATACGGGTCAAATATATAATTGTTAATAGAAAATACTGTAAGCACGCTGATTTCTGTGAGTGTGTTGAACGAAATAGTTTTTTGCAGCCCTGCCTTTAGCCGAATGGCATGCATGAAATAAAGTAAATGATTTACGTATTCGTTAAGTTAGTAAGTAAGGCATGCAATATAGAAAAAAAAAACGATTTTGCCACTGAAGCTTGACCTAGTTACTGCATAAATAATAAAATATGTAAATACTATATCTAGCATACTTACAGTATAACGAGTAATACGTAAAAAGTATAACTAATAATAGTAATACGTTTGCCGTGTGGTGACGGCAGTAAGAATACATTTGTCACCACCCCAACTCCTCCTGCGGGTGTCGTACGAGTCGACTACCTAAGGGATTGAAGTGTCACTGACCATTCTACAAGATTGAGGATGGGCAGCAGCGTCATCATAGTGGACACATTGCTGCGATCGCCAATCCGCTTGCCCAGCGTGGCGATTATGGGCATTTACCTCCTAATGCGTCTATACGCATAGTTATTAGTAGGGGGCCTACGTCCAGCAGTGGACTAACATAGGCTGATGATGATGATGATGATGACGTAAAAAAACTTTCCAAGTCTAATGTATACGTTTTTCTATCTCTTTCTTTATGTCCTAGCAAATATACAAAATTATTGTCAACCACCTCACCTCTGAAAGACGACAAGGCTTCCCGCATCTTCAATATTGTTCGCTGTACAAGTGGGTGAAATAGTAGTGAGATTTGTAATTGAATGAACCTTACCAAGGGCTTGTTGCTTTGAACAATCAGTTGCACCTGCAGTTCCAAATGTTTTCACTATCCTCTTTGTAGCATCCGGAAGGAAATCTGCTTTGTGTTATGAAAATAAGGAAACATTACGTAGGTAGTACAAATTGGACTACCTACGTAATGTTGTTCTGAGGTTTTCTGAGAGACTAGTACCTACTTTAGTTAAAGAATTCTAGAAGGATTTAATAAACAGGTTTCTCTGTCTGCTTGTCTGCATGTTTAGACAGTTTATTTAGAGTTATAGACAATATAGACATTCATAGGCTAAGGTAGCTTAAGTAGCATACTATTAGGGAGTCTACACGAGGACGAGTATACACTCGTTTATAAAATTCGTGTAGAAAATTATTAATACACCGAGCAAATGCTAGCTACACTGGCGCGGAAAGGGTTCCGTATATTCACGAATATTGAGATTTTCTATAAAGTACTTTAAAGTTCTTATAGATTTTCCTGTAACTATACGCAAGGAGCTATCTTCTGTAATTAATCCCAGTACTTTCGGAGATCAGGGGAGGGGCATGGTAGGTTTTCACCTTTTTTGAAATAATTTTAACATCATTTAACTACTTTTTACTACTACTACCCGCTTACTGGCTGTGCTTTTTATACAGTCCAGCGCTGAGTTTATATTTACAAGTTTTCAATTGCGGCAAATTCTGAGACGCAACTATAGGTAAATCTTTCACTTTCTTGCGTATTAAGTTTGCTTCAAGACTTTCAACAATAACTTGCAAAATGTACCACGGACAGAACTGTGGTTCTGTGGGTGTAAATCTGGCTTAATATCTACGGCAAATTGATTCTACGTAGAAGAAGCAGTTGCAACGGGCTACGGCGTAGCATGGCTAAAAATTTATTTGTTTAGGTAAAATTACGACTAACTTGAAAAACTAAAGATTAAATGGCATAGATATTTAAAGCTTCATAGTTTCCTGCATTCATCGATAAGTTCCTTAATTACGCAATAAAATTCAAGTTTCAATTCTTAATTTAATTTGATTGCAATATAAATTTCAATCACGACAAAGGACTGAACGTCTCTAGAAGATATTCTACAGCACAGACCGCCGGGGACAGATTATATTCAATTAAACCTCAACTTTATGGATAGCTAGAGCCAAACTCCGCTCACTTGAGACCAACTTCTAACTGGCTTTCGTAGAGACCATCTTATAAGCACTGTACACCTGACTATGTGAAACTATATTTAATGTCCTGTAAAGTTTTAGACTGACTTGTAATTTGTAATAAGGGCATTTTTACTTTTTGGTGTACCCAATTAGTGCGAAGTTAAAAAACCTTAATTTCAGTCAGCTTTGTAACGACAATTAAGTACAATATCTTTAGGAAGTTAAACTCGATCGGCGTTTTTATGTTATAATATGGCTTTGTAAAATGAACACCAAAACTGAGATATCGAAATTTAGTGCTTAATTATCAAAATGTTGTGCTTAGTTGTCGTTACAAAGCTGACTGAAATAAAGTTTTTTAACTTTGCGCTAATTGGCTACACTAAAATGTAAAAATGCCCATAAATATATTGTTGAGATTGAGATCTCAATAATCTCATATTAAAATATTAAGTGAGCCGGGCTACTCTCGTAATTTAATCGATATTGCTCGACATGCTTCGACCTATTAACACATTGAGTGCCGGGAACTCCCGAGGGGAGTTCTCTGTGGGAGGTCCACTTTCGCTACGAGCGTAGCGTGTATTTAGCACTCGTTGACAAAGTGTTAAGACGATCTTTGTCAGGAGTACCCTCGGCCAAAGTCTAACTTATACATACGTGGGTAACCCGGTTCGCTAAATATTTTAATACGAGATGAGATTTGTACCTCTGCTAAAAAAAAAGATTGAATACGTTCACGTCTGACGTGTGACGGTCTCCGTATTCTAGATGGTAGTGACGATCCTATCTACAAAGCTGTAGGTCTCAGTTCCGATCTCGGTACCTTAAGTATATGTGTAGCAGAAATATTTTTAGTCATAGTTGTTTTCTACATAGTACCTATCCTAGTTCTTGAATCTTAGTAGACATTATTTCATAACTTATACAATACATAGGTACAACAAAGTTTCTAATTTGTTTTGACTCTCCGGAAAAGTCGACTTTTTACATAGGTATTCAACGTTGTGGAACTCAAGGCAAGATAACTGTGACTGTTTCCGCAAAGAGTTTTTTTTACCAAATCGCTACTGTTCGGATATTTTTTGTCATTCATAATAATAACACTCACAAAGTCCTAAAAAGTGAAGCGTTAATATAAAACATTTTGTTACATACAATGAAGGCAATTTAAGAAGATTTTAGCTCCCATAAAAATGAGCTCATAATACTTAAAGCAAAGTTAGAAAAACGAACGACGCTTTTACGATCAACATTTGTTTTTCCACGCTATACACACAAACCATAATACTTGTGGAACCGACAGCGACATGGCCCGAATAAATCTTGAATGCGAATAAAGAAGAAAAATTACTGCTCTAGTGAAGCTACACACATGATATAAACTATAATATATCGCTTCGCAAACAATTCTGTAGTGATATTCAGAAACGGGAATTGGATCACAACTAATGAAATTCAAAAACAATATACATGTAATTTTATCCTACTCCCACACATATAGCGCTACTTTAGAGCGACCACGCTTCCACCATCAATCCGTTTTCCACATATTTATATGGCCATTGAAGAATAATGTCCAAATGTTAGTTTTATAAATAAATCTCCGTTTGTATGCGACACTGGTAGACATTGTATACTAGGCATAACAAATACGGTTTGCACCCCTATGACTTTCAAATGTATGTGGTGTATTTGTCGTCTATAATTTAAACGTCGACATTGTTGCGTTCGGCAAACTTTCATACTTAGAACAATGTTTGCATTGAATTGTATGCTAGTTCCGTTATAGGTAGGTTTAAGGAAACGGATATAAATATGCATTATTAACAATCGTTTTCTGGTATTATTCATTATTTACAATATTATTGATTGCACACCTCACAAAACAAATAACAAGACATTAGCATGAAAGCAATACAGACAACAGGCGGTCTTTTCGCTCTAGAGCGATTTCTTCCAGACAATCTTAGGGTAGCGGATAACTAATACTACTAACATGATGAAAGTATGTGGTACAAGCAATAATAACCTACCTACACAAATAAGGTAATAAATTATAGACATATACATACATATACTACATATGTAGCTACCCACTAGGGCTGCCAACTGTCCCGCTATATGCGGGACGTCCCGTTTCTGGGGTCCTAAAGTATGCGTCCCGCAAAGGGTTCACGCGGGACGCCGATTGTCCCGCTTTTCTGGGAATATTAAACTGGGAATCACAAATCATCAGCCTGTAATCAGTCCACTGCTGGATAAAGGCCTCTTCTATTACCTAAGAGTACGGACGCATTAGGAGGTAAATGGCCATAATCGCCACGCTGGGCAAGCGGGTTGGCGATCGCAGTAGTGTGTCCACTCCACTAATGATAATGCTGCTGCCCATCATCAATTTTCAATAAATAAATGGTCAGTGACACTTCGAATCCCTTAGTCGACTCTTACGACACCCACGGGAAGAGTTGGGGTGGTGACAAATGTATTCTTACTGCCGTCACCACACGGCAAAAAACTGGGAATACTAAAATAAAAATATGAATACGTTAATGAGAGCAATTTAACATTGCGTCATATTAATTTAAATGTACTGAACGTGTATTACTGCCAAAATATGAATCATTGCGATGGGTGCAATAGTTGCATCTAAATTGAACCGATCTGAAATTAAGCATTGTTTTTATATAACATTTCTTACAAATGTTTCCCAAGTTGTCTAATTTTGTGTTTTGAGGTTACCCCAAAAGGAAAAAAATCCTAATCCTATTTGCTCTGATACTACTGGACCTATTGAGGTGAAAATTGGCACACATAATATATGTAAATTGGTGACCCAACGATGAACGTGGAACGTAAATTAATGAATTATAAATGTGACGACTACTCAAGGAAACTCATAAATAAAAAACGTTTCGTAAACTGCATCATCCAAATGGAGTGCTTAGTGCGACGATATCCAATTTTTATATTGTATGCTATGTAAATAACATTAAAGTTATTTAATAAAATTGGCGCAAATGACCACCCCCATTCTTCGAAACTATAAGGCTTAATATTTGGCAATAAATACAGAAGATAGTTCCTTACGAATAGTGGTTTACAGGAAAACTCGTAAGAAGTCTGTCATATTTTTTAATATTTGTTGCTACTGAACTCTTTGTGCACGAGTCCGACTCGCACTTGGCCGGTTTTTATATTTTTCTCATGAATTCCATACACTTTCTCATGCGTCCCGCATTTTGTAGCTAAGTCCCGCAATTTATTCGCGAATGTACCGCATATTTGTGAATTTTGGTTGGCAGCCCTACTACCCACATAAAGCAAATAAACCAAATTATAAACCGCAGAAAAATTGTGTTACGGAAGAGCCAGACAAAACTCTTTAAGGAGTTTTTTGAAGGTCTTGAGCACGTCTAAACTATTTTATTTCCTTTTAACAATTAATGTGACGAATGTATGCCATTTTAATCCAGGTTTTCATAAAAAGTTAATAATTTTAAGTAAAACCCATACGCCAGTTCAGTGTCCCGTCAAATATTTTATCGTGGTACCGTTGCCGTTGGTCACTACTCACTAATCAGTGCAGTTGCAAAATGGACACGTCTGTCGAATTAATCGAGACTAAATAGTTATTTGAGAATCCTCCACTTGTGTTTACGAACTAATATAGACTCAGTTATAAGCTTAGAAACAACAATGTGAAAGAGTAAGTATTTCAGATAATTTTAGTTGAAACGTAAATATTCGTCGGAAGTCGTGAGACTTAAACATTGTACGGACAACCCTTTTTCCACAAAAACGTCCAACATAATCACATTAAGAAGAATCTATTAGTTTAACAAACAGTTAAGTAATACCGCTGTTTCGTTCCGTCTTTCGCAGTCGTTTATGCATAAGCAAAAAGAAAACGCTGCTTAAAATAGCGCCACACGGTTTTATCACATGTCGTCCTCAGTTTCAAGTATTCATTAAAATCCACCATAAGACAGCACACTCGCATAAAAGACTCGAAAGAACCTTACAAACTGCTTGCAATCTCACAAGATAGTTATTTCTTCCACGTAAACTACCCGCCTCAAGTACAGAACATGTCAACCCCGGGAGAGCAGACATTGTTTACTACATTGCATGCACTATCCTTGAACAGGCCTCACCGCACCGAAGGTAAATTTAAGATAATCTCGATAAGAACTCTCGGTCCGTATCCTTTTAGCGAGCAATCAGGATATCACGTAGTAACGTCGTGTTTTATTGTACTGTAACGTCAAAACATTAGACCTTTTTTTATCGAGTTAGCCGGGTGTCGACCCTTCGTGTCCCTCTGATGTTGTACGAACTTTATTGAATTAGGATAATTTACTGTGTTTGTTGAATGTGCCGATGCCTTTAGCCTCCACATTGAAATTTAAAAAGGTTGGAAAGTGAAAAATTTACATAGTCATCCCGCATGCATACTCCGGCCGTGCCGCGTGACGGAGGTTGAATTGGGCTCATAAATATAAAGGAGATCTGCTTCATCATGCCGCTGTTTATTTATATAAAGGAAAATAAGTCTAATTAATGCAATTTAAAAATATATTCAAACGGTTTACTTCACAACTCATTAAAATTCAACGTGAATAGAAAATCTCGGAATACTCAGTATCAAGTTGAGGTAGCAGATGAAGTTTAATTATAATTTGTCTGAAGTTTCAGCGACAGAGGACTGCGCGGAAACGGTTACCTTTGCTGGCGTTGTTTGCTGCAAACATCTTTAATAATAATATACCTGTCCTCTCCGCTGAACAAAGGGTCTGAGTTGTCTCGTACAATGTGCATACAAATGATCATTCTCATTATATTACGTTGAGCAATCTATTCAGTTTAATAAACAGAGTGTAACTTGTTACTGGCTTTGACCTTTGCGAACGTAGTTTCAACGGAAAACCATTATAACACCCAAAGCGAGCTGTGCAAACTCATAATTTTAAACATAATATTAGTAACAATTAATAAAACGTGCAGTTGACTTTGAGTTGCCTACGGAAATAATTTATGGCACTTACAAGCCATGAGTTTAATTATACATGCTAAAAGATTACAATGGGCGTATAATGGAGGCAGTAAATCGCTCGGATAATAGGTATGTCATTTTCTAAATAAAAATATATGAGAGTGACGCAAATGAATCCGAACAACGAAAACGCAACTATTACAAATCTAATACATTTAAACTATATTCAAAATGAACACTATTTCAAAAACTGTTAGACTTCAGATATCAGGTAGACTGGTAGAGATGTATTTTATTGTGTTAGCCGACTGCATCCGGCTACCTTTACGTCAATCGAAATAAGTATAGCAATTCAGGTAACGACCGTAGGTACCTGTTTTTTGCGGAATTAATGTCCCTTCAAAATAACTAGTCTGTTAGAAGTTACAAATAGATATGATGAATGTCAGGTCAGATCAACCTATTTTTTCTCGTACTGGTAAAACTATCGCCAATACGAAGTTTTTTTAAGTTATATCCAATTTATTAAATGAAAGTTTTGTACATTACTGCAATCTACATTTTAGTAATAATTTCTTCGTGTGTCGTGCATAATGTGGAATATTTATTTAATTTTACAAATATTATTTAAATCGTGCTACTGAAGCAATAAAATATCCGTGCACTAAGCAGCAAAGTATATTCGTATTAATCCTTCGTGTTTTGAAACTCTCTAGACGCATTAATTTCCACTTTCTGGAGACTGAGTATTTGAATTTCAGTCAATGATTTTTGGTTGCGAAACGAGTGATACCGCCGCGAGGCCTTAATTTTCCAACTCGTGGATGATTGTAATCCTTAGGTACCCCCATTTTTAGGGTTCCGGAAAACGGAACCCTTAAAGTTTCGCCATGTCCGTCTGTCCGTTCGTCCGTCCGCAGCATAGCTCAGTGGCCGTTGATGCTAGAAATCTGCAATTTAGTATAGGCATACATATTAATCATGCCAATAAAGTGGTACAATAAAAACTAGAAAAATATATTTTTTTCGGGTACCTCCTCAATTGGTGAAGTGGCGATGATTTTTTTTTATTTGCTGTAATCCTATAGTGTGGGATATCATTGGATAGTTCTCTTAAAAAAAACAAGGATCTTAAAAGAAAGTTTTTTTCTAAAGTCAATATTTAAGGAGATAATCGCTCCAGAAGAAAAAAAATTGTGTCGTCGTCCGTCCCCCCGCCCTCTAACTTTTGATCCGTAGGCCCAAAAAATATGAAAAAAATCATGAATAGTGGGCTTATAGAATACTTTAAAATAAAACTATTTCGAACATAATCGGCTCAGACGTTTTTTAATAACTACGGAACCCTACACTGAGCATGGCCCGACATGCTCTTGTTTATTACGACATTGGACATGGCGAAAAAACATCGATGAGATTCAAAAATCGCTAAACAAAGAATTTATCCCTAGCTCTATTCTCAATAGTTTGGTTCTTTGTAAAACAAATAACAATTTTTCCAAAGCCGTATTTGAAAATTTATCGCTATCTTCCTGGCGTGGAACCTCCATCCAAAATAATTTTGCACTCAATATGCGGTTCAAGGCGTAGGTAATATTTGCGTGAATTTATTTCAACTCCTTATGGTATTCGTCTGTTATTCGCCACGTTAAACCAGATAAGTAAGAACTTCTATTATACCGAGTTGGTACGGATCTATAGACAAAGTTATAACCAAACACGTCTGCAGTGGTAGCATGAGGATGTAAATTATTTTACTGCTATAACTAGTTATAGCAAGCCGGTTAAACTGACTGAGCGATTTACTAAAGTTTGTAAGTAAATATCATATTTAGGAATACCTAAGCAATTAATTACACAGATCGGCTAACTTTTAACCTAAAGTCCATTCATCCTTAGCTGTCTTATCTAGTAACCAACTTTCTAACCTAAAAGTACACGTTTTCTGTTGTAAACTGCCATATTTGCCTATAACAAAATACCTGAGTCCGTGTTTATGCAGTCCGTCCGTAGTGATTAGTAAATTGCTTACTCAAGGAAACATGTACTTTTACAACAGTTTACAACAGAAAATATGTACTTTTAGGTTAGACAGTTGTTTACTAGATAAGACAGCTAAGGATGAATGGACTTTAAGGAAAGATGGTAAGATTTATTATACTTACACTTATGTCATACACACATTAATCACCTCACAAATATTTAAACCTCATACTCTTAACAATGCAGAAAAGGTCAGTAGACGAATATGTATATACAAGTAAAACATTCTTAATCAAGTTAACACGAAGAGAATTGCTTAATTATCAAAGCAGTATTTTTTCACGGCAAGCTACCGGTACACGACTAAAATTTTAAGCGCCCGTCCATTCCGTTAACATTTAAAAAACGTGTCTTGAATGCATAGTGGAGAAAATCCCTTGGAAAATTCTGACTGTAGTCTAGTTCGTGGGTGGACCACTGTAAAGTGGTCTGCAGACCCGAAACTGACGAAGTTTTTGTAACTTTGCTACTGCTACGGTGATTTGTGATTATAACGCAGCTATTTGTATTTAATTTTGACTAGTTTCTTATATGATACTTATTTCAAAGGCTTAATTTTTCGTCCATTATTTTATGGAACAAAAATACTAATAATAATTCAAATTCATAAGCACAAACAGGTACCTAGGTTTTCTTAATAAATTATTCAAAATAATTATACTATTAGTTTTCTAATTTCAGTGTAGTCTTAACATCATTCAATTTCAAAAGTTACGTTCTTTGTAATAGACAAATACAATTTTTATTTTTCCAGTTACCCCAGTTGTTCAGTTGAACCTAGCAACTGACGCCACCTAAAAGTACAGGATGCTTAGCCAAGTTGCCAATCGCTAACGCTTAGTAGCGTATCGTAGTTTTCCCTCTCTGTCACTCTTTCATATTAGTACGACAAAGACAGTTAGCTGCCTTTCGCTTACGATTGACGATTAAGCGCTAGCGATTGGCAACTTGTCTAAGCACCCAGGTAACTGATAAATTTGGCCTACGTTAGTCCCTATTCGTCGAGCTATCGTAATTACCTCTGTTCCGGTATTATCATCGGCAGCCAAGATTTACTATAAATAATATTTTCCATTACATTATTATTTTGTCAGCCTCCGTAGCCTAGTTGGTAGTGACCCTGCCTACGAAGCTGGAAGTTCCGGGTTCGAATACCGGCGAGGGCATTATTGGTGTATTTATTTATCACAATTATGTGTTCCTAGGTCATGGCTGTCTAGTGTCTATGTATTTAAGTATCTATATGTATCTATTTGTGTTGCTGTATGGGAGCGAGACGTGGAGAGTAACGAAAGACATCACGCAGCGAATCCAAGTCTTCGTCAATCGATGCTTACGACAGATTCTTGGTATATTCTGGCCCGAAAAAATTACAAATGAACACCTCCTAGAACTCTGTCACGAAACCCCGATCGGACATCAGATCACGCGCCGCAAGTGGACTTGGATAGGCCACACCCTCAGAAGAGACCCAGACCACATACCAAGGCAAGCCTTAGAATGGACACCACAAGGCAAAAGGAGACGTGGACGGCCAAAGCAATCCTGGCGGCGCTCGGTGGCATCCGAGATAAAGACGATCAGGCTGTCATGGCCTGAGGTGAAGCTCGCAGCTCGAGATAGATCGCGATGGCGACGCACTGTGAACGCCCTCTGACCCACCTAGGGGATTTAGGACTTTAAGTAAGTAAGTAAATGTATCCATTTATTATATATATCGTCGCCTAGTACCCACATCACAAGCCTTAATTGAGCTTACCGTGGGACTAGGTTGATTTGTGTAAGATGTCCCAAGCTATTTATTTATTTATCAACGAGGGACATCTGACACAGCCCTAGTTAGTAACTAATATAGATAGCGAACATTTAAAGGAAATAGGATTGCAGTTCTATTTCTAAAAACACACAAAAATATTGTCAACGTTACATTTTATTCCAGTATTCGTGAAGTTGTGAAGAAAACTTTTCCATTAATTCATAATTATCGGTCAATTAAATATCCAGTTGAAAAAAAATTGTTGAAAAGTTGAATTTGCGAAAAAACAAGTACTTGCAATAAGAAAAGTGGTAGTATTCTGCACTGAGAATAACACCCAGTTTTTTTCAGAACGGACAATGTGCTAAATGTAGCCACGCCATGGCGAAATTGGCCACCCGTTAATTACATGCTAACTAAGTTTGTTTCGTCCCCACTGGAAAATTGGAATGTTGCACTGAATAAATTACCTCCGTCGGCGTTGTAGGGTTTAACGCTGTTTGGGATTGGGTCTTAACTTGTATCAGATTACGAATGGGATCGTTTATCGTTACCGATAATTGTGATGATACGTTTGGTATTTAAGCTTAAACGCTTCGTCTTAGGATATCAAGTTGATATACCAGGATGATGATTTTTTTTTTTGTTTATACTAACTGGTATACAGGTCGCAGCACCGATAGGTAGGTAGTAAAAGTTTACCATAATCTAAAAAACATGTCTGCAAACCCGGGAATATCGCGGGTCGCCACTACAGATGTGATGCATAATCCCTCCCCTTGGGTTTTCCACGAAAATATCCAAATTCATATTGCTGTTACAATACACGGTATTCATTGCTATTAAGCTAATTGACACCGAAAAATAATTTCGGACGTTTCAGGGAAAAAACGATGGGAAAGGATTATTCACTAGATCTGTAGTCTCGCATTCCATGCATTGTTAAAAATATAACACGAGTTACACGAGGAAGATAATACTGGTAGCCCATAACATGTAGTGTTTTCTCTTCTTATTCTAATCTACACATAGATTCTGGTCACTGGATTAGCCTTTCTATTATCTCCCACATCACATCATCAGGCTCGCTCAGTCCAATGCTGGACGTAGGCTTCTTCCTTTAACTATGCGTATGGATGCGTCAGGAGGTAAATAATCATAATTGCCACGCTGGGCATGACCGCCCAGAAAGATTTAGGCAGACAGCACCGACAGAAAGATTTATGCCCTGGCCACGACATTGGTCTAAGGCGACCGGCTAAGCGGAAAACCATACGTGCTCCCTCTCGTACCCATATCGGTATCCCGCTCCAACTCATGGATTGCCGCTGGTCGCCTTAGACCAATATCGTGGCCGGGCCGTTAGGGTGCTGGTGACAGACGTATTCATTCATACTGCCACCACCACGCGGCAAAGTCTATTTGTCCCTCATTCCTTTCTACCTATCTACCTACCTATAGCTTTTTGCAGGCATAGATTTAAGGGCCACTCGGTGAGATCAGCAGTACGTTGTAGTAAATTCTGAAAAAAACATTGACAAGGAAGGTAATTAAACTGTTTTGTTTAAATATTTTATGCTGGATCCTTTATCAAATACGTTTCTTTCAAAGCGCTCCACAAAGCCGTCTGCCGAGAACAGCTTCTAATATGAAATGGTGAACAGAATATTAATGACTTGGGCTGAATAGTTCTCGTATTTAAACGTCTATCAGGGCTCAGGCCGGCTCACACATCGGCGCCATCAATCAAGCAGACTTATCGCGTCGGGCGGCCATACATCTTGCGGTATACGCGAGGTGAAAAGTTCATTTATTTTATGTTGGCGACTTTTAAATGATGGCCGGATTTGGCTTGATTCAGGTGTATACGTAAAAGGTAATGAAAGTAGTTTACTAGGTTCATTTGAGGGATATATACTTTTTTCCACGTGAATAAGACAATGATATAAATTTTTTTTCATGTTGCCGCTTGTCTTCAATTCGTTGTCAAAATTAAACCCCCAGGCAAAAAACCCAGAGCGATAGATAGACTCGCAAAGCCGAAAAGATAAATAAATATATGAGATCTCGTCATCTAACGTCGAACTCTTGTAGTTTCAACATTGTGTTCGAAATAATATTTTTTTTTGCTTATAAGCGCCTACCCTAATTAATATCCAGAATTATTTTAGAAAACAAATACGGGTTTTTAAAAACAAATTTCTTATGAATTTCATATTCTTGGAAATGATTACTTCGGAAATAAAAAAAATCGTGCATTGGTGAAGAAACTCTTATCGTTGGTACATTGCCCGTACACGCGCTTATCTTAACACTGATCTTGGCTTATCACATGCGGGCTGGCGGTCGAAAATTATCCCTAATAAGGATAGATAGCGAATTGAACAGCGATTATGCCGATCCTCTACAATATAAAGGCTGTGGGAGCATAGTGTGCCTTAACAGCTTTTAGGCCATTTTTTCTGATGATGGGTCACAGCAAGTGTTATACTAAAATTGTCACTTTTTATTCTATAATAAAAATTAAAAACAAATAAGATTTTTTTTTTATAAATATGTAAGTACTTCTATTTTAGCGGAACGAATTATCTTATCTTATTGGTGGGGCCTTACGGATAAACTTTTGTGATTTGCATATACATATAATATACCCTTAGTTGATACCTGCAATTTGTCCGTATAAACCGAATAATATTCCTTATAACGTAACAGGGTCAAAATTCTTCTAGTTGTCTTATTTTGTGTCCCTAAAAAACGTGACACAGTTGTGATTTTTGTATGAGATGATGTTTTGTTTCCAATTTTTGATGTATGGATTAAAGTGAAAAAGAAATACAAGTGCACCGGATTTTTTTTATATACTGTGTCGAAACAGCAACCAAAAGCGTGACAGAGTGGTATCAAAGAAGACAACGAGAAGAATTTTGACCCAATAAAAATAAGTCTAATTTAGGTATCCTTAGAGATGTGTAAGGTACCTAAGTATGTCTGTCAAGATCGCAAAAATATAATATTCGATTATTATTGCAGCATCACAATAAATCTCATCTGTATGCCTTTCGTCTAGTGTCTAGACGTCGGTCAATAAAATATCGCTTTTCTGCCCTTGACTTTTAATACTCACAGCTTATTACTTATTTATACACGGGTAGGTATTACTAAGCTCATTGAAGTTGCTACCTATTTTTGAGATTTGTTGGTATAAACGTATAAATAATAAATTTAACTGAAATCATTTTCTCGTTAGCTCTAAAATATTGGTTTGTGAACTAACTAAATATTTATGCAGACTAAATATTTGCAATGATATATTGGGCCCCGTTTCTCGAAAGCTTGTAACTTGCAATATAAGTGGAAGTCTCTTTTTGACACTATTAATTAGATAAGGACTTCCGCTTGTATTATGTTACAAGCTTTCGAGAAATAGACCCCAGGTAACTTTTTGTAATAACCAATTAGTAGGTATATTAATTACATTTTAGAAGTTAAATAATGTTCGACAATTTATAATGTCACTGATTCCGTGGAGGTTGGGGATGATTCTAGTTTAGGGTGTTATCTATGCAGACACGGTGGTCCCTATCCACCTATTTAATAATAATTAATAAATATCGTGGGACATCTTACACACATCGACTTAGCCCCACGGTAAGCTCAATTAAGGCTTGTGATGTGAGTACCAAGCGACGATATGTTTAATAAATAAATACATATAGATACTTAAATACATAGACAGCCACAACCAAGATACAAATATTTGCTATAAATAAATACACAAATAATGCCCTTGCCGGAATTTGAACCCGGAACCTCCAGCTTCGTAAACAGGGTCACTACCAATTAGGCTACGGAGGCTGACACTATTTGGAAACAATTATCCGGCAAATGCGGTAGGTAGCGGCCGATAAATGTAAAACCCAAGAATACTAATCACTCAGTCCCGAATATACTTTTATACCATTCGGTTTTGACCCCTTTGGCCTTGGTCCTTGGCACTAGCCATAAGGTTTTAAAGACCTATCTAAAAAGCTGAGTGACTCCACCGGCGACCCAAACGCTGCCAGCTTTTTCACGCAACGCGTTCTTATTACTCGCAATAGCATTGCGTCAAGGCGAATGGGACTCCCAGGGCTAATGAGGCCCTGGTCTACCCACGAAAACCCCACGGTCTGCCGCCAAGACGCTTTAAGGCGGGGTCACGGGTACGCCTGAGCACACTTCCGCGACCTCGCAGCGGCTGTCCAAGGCTCTGGATCCACCTCCAGATGGAACATTCCCTCCTTCCCTCCTCCTCGTTGCGCGCGCCGCATATGGCACACGCACTGCTCAGGGACCCTTGTGTAAACGGCAGGCGCCTACTAGAATCCCCTGTACCATACCGACTGAGCCCAATTTTTTAAATATTCTTAATCGTAAGTTTGAATAATTTAGTATTATTTTGTTAGATTCTCTATTTAGAGTAATCTATAAGCTATCGACTATAAAAACGAACAAAAGATAAGCGCTCCCGTGGAAATAAAAGACACACAGCGATGTTTAAAATTTACTTGCTTAGCTATAAGCTGTAAATGTCGTCGCCGTGTCTCTTGTTCACATGGGACCGCTTATCATTTGGTCGTTTTCATAGCCGATAGCTCAAAGCTTACACGCTCGCTCTGGGACTAGCGCCTTGCTCTGAGACTGTATCTACAATATCTACATAAATTATATCTATGATGAATAATCAATAAATAATCACGATATTAACTTAAAATCTTGACACACAAATCATCGAACCAATTCTAAAACAAAGTCCAACAACCGCGAGAGAGGCAGAAACTGTGACGGGCGACGCCGCAAGCAAATAACCAGACAACTGAAACTTTTCCAATTTTCTGTTGCATCTCGAGGGCGGTGTTTTACATTGTATGGCATCATCCTTGCGTGAAACCAACTCAAACGCTGCCGCTGTTCCAGTCTACAGCTTACTGCAGCAATCAGCCGTTTTCATTGTGTCATTGTCATTTCCAAACCTGTTTGAGAATTCCATAGTAAATAGCTAGCAATATTTTTATGTTTTGACAATAACGGGATTTAATCCGAAGATGCTACATAACATCACTTATAAATAAATAAATATCTTGGGACATCTTACACAAATCGACCTAGTCTCACGGTAAGCTCAATTAATGCTTGTAATGTGGGTACCAGGCGACGATAACAGATAGATACTTAAATACATAGACAGCCATGACCAAGGAACAAACATATCGTCGACCGTAGGTTCAATTAGGGTAAGGGACAAAATGGCGAAAATGAGTTAAGTATACAGTTTTGTTCAGAATTTTGCGCTCTTTCGAATGGTGTATATAAAAAAATTCTAGCTTTAAAAAAATGTTCCTTACCCTATTTTTTTTTAGGGTGTACCGGATCAAAATAGCTCCAAAAAATAAAGTAATTAGAAAAAAATTCTACACAGCTACTAAGAATTAGTGTAATGTACGTAAGCAACCGAATTTAAACAAGGTAACCGGCCTTGCACTTAGGGAATGACCCTTACACGGTTTATTTTTGATGAGAAAATAACAAAAGTGTTATTACGCTAATAATTTTGGAATCGAAAAAAAAAATTTGCCGATACCCTAAAGTGATTGCTTGTTGTATTGAAATAATTGTTCCTTACTTTAATTTGCTCGCATAGTAATTTATACGATGTGTGCGTTACGCTAATTTTTTGTATGTTATGTTTAAACTTTATACTTGACAGAATATTTCTTTGACGGAATGAATGAATAATTTAATATTATTATAGATACTTAAATACATACCAGTAGACAGCCATGGCGAAGAAAAAAAAATATTTGTGATAAATAAGGACACAAATAATGCCCTCGCCGGGATTCGAACCCGAAGTTGTGTAGCTTTAAAACTGGAAGTACATTCAAAAGTGCTTTTGCTATGCTTATTTGAATAAAAAAAAGTTGGCGTTGACTTTGACCATGTTGTGCAGAGTTGCTGCTAGGAAAACTCAAGATTTTGTAGAAATCATTACACAAGTCTACGAACAAATAAAACATGGAAGCCGCATGCCATACTAAATTGCCTTTCAAAAACGGTCCTGAATTTTACTTGACAAATGTCACCACCTCTTCAATGCATCACGGTATTGAATTTCCATGTCAACCTATAAAAACTTAAACCGCCATTTAAAAATAGTTGTGATTGGTCCATCAATGTTTTGATTGGCCATATTCTATAAACATTTGTCAAAAATGTTGCGCCAAAATATGCGCGGTGTTAAGAAAAGCGCTATGTCCTGCCCATCTTGGCACATTGAATACGTTACACGTCCATGTTATATAATTATTGGTCGCAGACACAAGTGATCACGTTCAGATAAATATGAAATCTATTGTGTAGAATCGCGACAAGGCAGGAACAAAAAATTATCCTAATTAAAGGGGTGATCTGCGCAGTATGCAAAATATACAAACTAAAATCAATTTCACCATTTATTTCCCAATGATACGCCATTTTTATTTCATACATGCTTATTAAAAATTAGAAACAATACAAGTACTTATAATATCGAAGACTTTTGAAAAACTCAAAGCTAATATATTAATAAAAATTATATAAACAAAATCTGTACTAATAGGTAATAATAAAATATGAAGTAATTTCTTCCGACTCTTTACTTTGCCATCATTTCTTATCCAAGGCTTCCGATAACAAAGTTCATTAAGTAAATTATAAAATGGAATTATAGTGTTTTCAACCGACTTTAAAAAAGGAGGAGGTTCTCAATACAACTGTTTGCGATTTCGATGGTTCTTTTTTTATTCGAAAGCTGATGGTCCCATTATAATTTGGTCCAGTTCTGATAATTATAAGTCTTAATTGGCATTAAGCATGTGCATTGTGCACGACAATTGGATGAATAACTCGATACCACGTCAACCGATTTCCATAAATAAATTTTTAACCGACTTCAGAATAAACCGAGTTAGTCCCGTTGGCATCAAGTTGGGGTCTGTTATGGGATCTTGGAGATATCGGTTGAAGTCGGTTTTTTTTAAATGATTATTGATATCGTTTGTCATGCAGAACTCTTCGATCGGGAAACATTATCACATCAGAGACCACGTTACTCATGGTCGAATTTTTCATGGCCATGTTTTTGGGGGGCGTCCATTGCGTACAAGCCATGTCACCCCCACGCATCGTGTCCTGGCAGTATATATGTTGACCATCGCAGCGGCAGAAGCCCGAGTACCCCTCTTGCTGGCAACATTGCCCCGGTTTGTCTCCCTCTGACCCGCACGCGTTATCACAAATTGGTGCACGCTTTTCAGCTTGGCTGACAACAGCCACAACGAATACAAGAAAAAGGGTAGTCTTTAAATGTTTCAATGCAGCTATGATGAGTAACTGTGAATATTGTTTTCTATGCTGGATTTATATTGGCTGTAAAGGAAAATTAACAAGGAAAATTTTCCTTTAGGTTCAGGTTTGCCTTCATCTATTCTTTTTAGTCGTAGTTATTATCAGTCTGCGGGACGTTTTGGTTAAGCTTAAAGTGGTACCGGTACCACAGAACAATTAGAATATCGATAGGTACTCTCGATAGGTTTTCTGCACCACCTACTACCTACATTTTTGTAATCATGTCTCCACTACCCAAACGTTGTCTGGAAGAGATCGCTTTTTAGCGATAAGGCCGCCTTTTGTGACCTCTGTTTTTTGTATTTCTTTTGTTTTGTGAACTTTTGTTCTTTATTACGTGTGAGGTGTGCAATAAACAGTTTTGTATTGTATTGTACTCTAGTTCACAATCGAACTATTTCAGTCACTTTTTTTATGTCTCTGGTTTTTATGGGTATATTCTCCTACACGCTTAGAACATGATTGGTGCGACAGCATGTCGCAGTGAGATAGATTTCCCGTCTTTTACTTAGTGTACGAATTACATAATGCGACATAATATTATTCTCATTTATACTAGTTAATTGAAATAATCCAAGTTATAATACTATACCTTTTAAAAAGGTTTATTATAATTTATGTTATGAATGATAAAAATGATTATTATTTGTGTTAAGACTGTCAATTATTTTTTAAGTAAGTTATATTTAACTGATAAAGATCTGTTAAAAAAGAAAAAAGTACATTATTTGGGTTTCTTTCTGTCATAATTATTTTTAGATAATTACTGTGTGGTAAAACTATCAAACATAATAACTTACTTTTTACCTGAATACTCAAACAGGATTCTGATCAGCTTTATGTTTGTATCTTTGTTTATTTTTTTACAAGTAATAAATATTATTACGAAAATAATTATGTTTCATTCCAAGAAAAAACTTAGCGTAGGTACAGGTTAGGGAATAAGACATTTCAAGTAAACCACACAAACAATAGGACTTGAATTTCCTATACACATTTAGACAAAATAACTTATTTTTTTTCTTATATTTCAAAACGGATCATCCTTACGCTAAAACTCACGTAGCATATTTTTACAAATACACTATCTTACATTATTTTGCTTTAATTAAAAAAATAATTAACATACCCTTACTTTATTTTTTTTTAATGATACTGGATCTGTAAATAGAAGTCAAATTAGCGTAAGGGGCATGACTAGAAATCGCTACGAGTGTAATCGACGTTAGTAATGAAACACATTAGAGTAACGGACACCAATTTTCCTTATTATTTAGTCTACGTAAATAAATACTATTTAGGCGGAAAGAGCACCAAAATATAAGAATACGTGTGAAATCGGATGCAGGAAAGGTCAAATACAATAAAAGTTATGAGCGAATAAGCAGAAAAAAAAACTTTGTTCGGCTCTCCTGTAAAGTCGTATTTTGTCCCTTACCCTAATTGAACCTACGGTCGACGATATGTGATAAATAAATACACAAAGAATGCCCTTGCCGGGATTCGAACCCGGAACCTCCAGCTTCGTAGGCAGGGTCACTACCAACTAGGCTACGGAGGCTGACATCACTTGTTTTCAAAAAAATCCCAAAGTTCGTTGGCTGTTCTCTATTTATTGCTCAATTAATATTTACTGGTTTACTCTGTATAGGTACCTAAACAAATTAGTATTTGAGCAATTCTCTTCATTTTTGCCACTAAAATGAAATATGAAATTTTAGGTAAATTTTATACTATTTCTTCTCAGAATCACAAGCCGATTCCATTTCCGTAGAAAAAAAAGGGTCCCATGATGTTTGTTCCTATTGTGTTACTATTTTCCATACACCTTCTATGGCGGTAACACAAGAGGATATTCGAAATATGTATGAAATTTTTGGGATATTTTTTTTTTTCGCCGGAAATAGAATCAGCTCGTGATTCTGAGCAGAAATAGTATAAAATTTATCCAAAATTTCATATTTCATTTTAGTGGCAAAAATAAAGAGAATTGCTCATTTAGGAATAGGTTATATTATACGGAAAACTAAATTTTTTTATCTCAATTATACGTACACTATTTTATCATCCACCATAAAACTATAGGTACATGTACGCTAACGATAAGTTTTTAAATAAATGTTTATGAATATCTATTTTGATTATTGATCTTAAACCACAAACTAAAGTAAAATCAGAAAGTGAAATCAGACTAAAGTAATCACGTGTTATTAATTGTGAAATCTGATAGTGTAAGTATACTGTACGGTTTCACTTAAAGCTATACTGGTTTTATTATAATGTTTTACATAGTCGTGTGAGGTAACTGTTTGCCCAGAGTAACTGCTAGCAAATCGAGTTTCATGGAACTTAAGAATAGCACAGGGAAAATGTGACTCTTGCTTAATATAAAGGAAAGTGAAAGTTTAGCGTGACGGAGCTAAGCCAAGTTATATTTATTGTTTGTTTTTTTTTTATATTCATGACTCGTAGTTGCAACGGACTCGGACAAGTAGTCCAATTGGGTAGGTCCAAATTCAAGAAAGAGGTCAACCGCCGAATCCTACTCGGTTGGGCAGCGTTCAAGAAACTACGCAATGTCTTTTCGTCCGACATAGCTCAGTGCCTTAAGACGAAAGTCTACAATCAATGTGTGTTACCAGTGATGACTTACGGCACCGAAACGTGGTCCTTCACCATCGGCCTCATCTCTAAGCTCAGAGTCGCTCAACGAGCTATGGAGATGGCTATGCTCGGAGTTTCTCTGCGTGATCAAATCAGAAATGAGAAGATCCGTAGGCGAACTACATACATAGCCCTCCGGATTAGCAAGCTGAAGTGGCAATGGGCAGGCCACATTCCACGCAGAGCAGATGGCCGATGGGGTCGAAAAGTGCTCGAGTGGAGACCACGGCTTGGCAAACGCAGCGTAGGACGTCCACCCACAAGATGGACAGACGACCTTATGAAGGTCGCCAGGACACGCTGGAAGCAGGTCGCATCTAACCGTTACACGTGGAGGTGCGTGCGGTGACGGAGTAAGAATACAAAAATCACCGCCCCTCTCTTCCCGTGGGTGTCGTAGGAGTCGACTAAGGGAAATACTGAGTAACCAGCTTCTCAGCCGGTGGTAGGGTATTCTTACTAGTACCCGCCTGGTTGGCTACCACCGTACATTCGGTGTAAACGCCCGTGAAATGACTTACCTTCGTGTTTGCCGTGTTTCGGGGTCAGCCGGTGTATTTACCAGCATCTAGCGGGCCAGCAAGGCGGTGGCAACTAACAGGTTACTGATTGTCTCCTATTCGTTGCCGCCGCGATTTGGGTTCTACTTTTCACTTACGATCAGGTGGAGTGGAGCCACTTTGTTGTGCCAACGTTATTTTTATTGGGTCGGCAACGCGCATGTGACACCCTGAGGTTGCAGGCGCCCATAGGCTACGGTGACTGCTTTCCATCAGGCGGGCCGTATGCTTGTTTGCCACCGACGTGGTATAAAAAAAAAAAAAAAAAAAAAAGGTCCAGAGGGGAAGTCTATGTTCAGCAGTGGACGCCTTATGGCTGAGATCATGATTCATGTCTTGGGACTTAGTTCATTCGTCCAATTGGAACCCCAGGTCACTCTAGAAACAAGTAAAAGTGAAGTTGTGAATTATTTATTTTCGTAATGTCACATTGGCATAGATCTCAAATGACTTAGGGACCCAATTAACTGACTAGTACATAAGCCAACTATGAAGCCTCTATAATAACATTCAACCAAGCCATAGACAATTTAAGGAGGAAGAGCAAGAGCAGCACTACCGTACCAAACTGATTCTTGGTGGCAAATTATCTTCGAGTTGAAGTAAAAATGTTTCTTTACATTACCTGCGGGCTTATTGTGTAAGGAAAATTGTTATAGCAGTCACTGTTTTTGACAGCTCAGATAATGGTTTAATGTAAAATTACTGGCGCCCCAGGTGGTAAGTAATTCAGTACAAAGTAATGAACATTCCCGGAACGAGTTTAATGTTACGGAATATACAAATTAGAATCTCTGTATCAGATTGATATACGTTTATTTTGCCTAGGCAGCTAGGCCTAGAAAAGGGCACTTAATTACAATCTTATGGTAGCTATTTTATGATTAACGTCATTGTATTAAGGAGCATTCAGACCAAACGAGCATTCGCTATTCTATGAAACCACCCACCCACTCCCACCCCCCCTACCCACCCACTAACCCACTCTACGAAATCAACGAATATATCACGTTTTGTGTCACGATCGAATTTCGTACAGTAGGGGGTTAGAATGCTCGTTTGGTCTGAATGCACTTTTAAAACATTATCGAACCGGGTTACTCACGTATTTAAGTCGATGATTGCTCGACATGTTTCGCAAAGCGGCGCACCCCCGGCCAAAGAGTACGCGTCGGGCTTTGGCTGGGGGTGCTCCGAACAAAAACTCTCTTAATGGGTCGAAACATGTCGAGGAATCATAGAATTTCCTTAAATATTTTGTGATTTTATTTTATCCGACTACTCTCAGACTACTGCATGCCAGTTACTGCCAGGCTTAAAATTTTGAAAACACTATTTGGGGTAAATGTGCACTCACTATTCAAGGTAAGAGCACTCACTGTTTGAGGTAATGGTTGCATGTGCACGTACAGTGCCGCTATCAAAACCCGCCAGACAAATAAATCAGCGATTCCAACACAGCCCACTGACTAGAATCAACACATGAATCGTTTGGACATTTTTATACTGGCAATACAGGTGTTCATCGGGTTTTAAGAGAAAAAAAATGGGAAATGTGTATACAGACTGACCATTGCTTGGAAACGTTCAAAATAAAATAACAATTGTATTCCCGTTCAAAAATAATTATGTTCATTTTAGTGTAATAATATCAATCGTATTCGAATTGATAAATAAAAATTACAAATTGATTCTACATAAATCAGTATTACTTAACTCAAAAATATTCTATTTTTAGCTAAGGGTATACATATTCGTGATGTAAGTACACTTAACTAAAATATATATATATTGAGTTAATACTGTTTTGATCTATATGTGCGATATATCACAATACCTATGTAAATCCAAAGATTGAATCTATGTATACAAATTGTACAGTTTTACTTTAAAAAAATTCTTTATTACTATTACACGACCTCTTACAATACCTATATGATTTTAAATTGAATTTTCTTGATGATAACCTTTGCGTAGAGGAGAAATGAAAAAAAGCAGTAAATAGATGTGGCAAAATAGAAAGATACAAACTAAATATAATGTTAAAATAAACATTCTTGCAGACAACATAATGTGACAGCATAACTATGTGATGTTACAAACATAGTTGAAATATGAATTCTTTGTTGTATATTTTTAATAAGCATTAATATATAAGCAGATGTTGAGTTGTGTTCTATATTTTAATTTGATTGTAAAACCCTTATCCTATGTGAGCAGACAACATAAACATATTTTAGTACAGATGGTGCCTTTTTTAGGCTCTAGTGCGAGAAGTGTCCCATTTTACGTCAGGTCCAAAAGTTCGGAGGGCCATCTGTACCAAAAAACGTCGTACGAGACACGTGCAAAAAGGAAATTCGTAACTCGTGTCGATTTAAAACACTCCCTTCGGTCGTGTTTTAAAACATTCAGCCAATCGTTTCGGATTTACTGTTTTTCGGACTTGTGTCGTAATGTACTAGGTAATTAAACATATATGTAAGTTATATTTTACAAAAGGAACGCCCAAACACTAACTTATTTGCCCGGGGCGAACCCAATTAGGACAGTTTCATTTAACAATCGTGCACACTTCAAAGTATTTCGATATGGAAATAATTCCAAAACAATAAGTCTGGCACAAAGCGAGTGTGATTGCGGATCATTTGCATGTTTCATTAACCAGCGATTGAATTTTCACCGCAAGGCAGACCTCTCATTTCTGTTTGTGTTTTACATTGAGCGTGCAAAATATACATACTTTTGTTTACATAATAAATTTCTGATTTGAACTGAGTAGACGAATGCGAGATTTAAGAAACTGTAAAAAATATAATCTTACTAGCTTTTGCCCGCGGCTTCGCACACGTAGATTTTGGACTTCTATGAAAAAAAAATGTTTTCAACCGACTTCAAAAGAGAAGGAGGATACCATTTCGATTGTATGTAGTTATATATTATGCATGTTACACGGTTTCCTGCAAATAATGAATCCTATTTTGTTTTTTTTTTCTCAGGAGATTCAAAAGTGGCCGAAATAAGTTTAATATTTGTGATATTTTTTTTTGGGTTTCGCCTTGACTTGTCGACAATCATTTAATCGAATGTTGTTTCAAAGACAACGGTTCAAGTATTTTCATTTCATCGACAAGTCATTCTGTCGAAGAATAGTTTTCAGTAAATTTAAATCAGGGAATTTTGAATGGTGCTTGAGGTTTTCCTTTACGGGTTCTTATTTTAGTTTGGTTTAAATTTAGTAATATTTATTCCGCAGTTCTAAACTAACCCTGAACCTACTTTGATAGCTGTTCGCTTATGTGTGGGATCACAGTTGTAACCTAACTTAAACGTATTTTAATAGCCGTTCGTTTCTGTGTGGGGTCGCACTGGTCGCAATTCTAACCAAACCTAAACCTACTTTGATAGCCGTTTGCTTTTGTGTGGGGTCGCAGTTCTAACATAAACTAAACCTACTTTGATAGCCGTTTGCTTATGTGTGGGGTTGCAGTTCTAACCTACTTTGATAGCCGTTTTCTTTTGTGTGGGGTCGCAGTTCTAACCTAAACTAAACCTGCTTTGATAGCCTTTTGCTTATGTGTGGGGTCGCAGTTCTAACCTAACCTAAACCTACTTTGATAGCTATTCGCTTATGTGTGGGGTCGCAGTTCTAACCTAAACTAAACCTACTTTGATAGCCGTTTGCTTTTGTGTGGGGTCGCAGTTTTAACCTAACCTAAACCTTCTTTGATAGCTGTTCGCTTATGTGTGGGGTCACAGTTTTACCCTAACATAAACCTATTTTAATAGCCGTTCGTTTCTTTGTGGGGTCGCACTGGTCGCAGTTCTTACTTAACCTAAACCTACCTTGATAGCCGTTTGCTTATGTGTGGAGTCGCAGTTCTAACCTAATCTGAACCTACTTTGATAGCTGTTTACTTATCTGTGGGGTCACAGTTCTAACCTAACCTAAACCTATTTGAATAACCGTTCATTTCTGCGTGGAATCGCAATGGTTGCAGTTTTAACCTAACCTTAAATTTGATAGCCATTTGCTTATGTGTGGGGTCGCAGTTCTAACCTAACCTAAATCTACTTTAATAGACGTTAGTTTCTGTGTGGGGTTGCAGTTCAAACCTAACATAAACCTACTTTCAAAGCCGTTCGTTGCTGTGTGGGGTTACTATTCAAACCTAACCTGAACCTCCTTTGATAGTCGTTTGTTTCTGTGTCGAGTCGCATTTCTAATCTAACCCAAAACCTACTTTGATAGCCGTTCGTTTCTGCGTGGGGTCGCAGTTCTAACCTTTCCTAAACCTAAGTAGAATCTTACCTTATTACATTCTGTTTGAAGTCTGTTTCATTGAACAGCATATTAGTATGACATAATTAAATACTTAATTGCAAATAAACTACACGAATTACAAAGCTGAATTTACAGTGAGGCGGCCCTCGTACCCGCGCTGCTTACCTACACATATACTGTCCGCGAGCTGACAAACAAACATTTGAAATCCGTTCGCTTTGAATCATATGTCGCCATGCAAAATTGTAGATATTTTTAACGAACAAACAAATAAATGTGGTTTTGTCAAGACTTAAAAAATAAAACTTCACAATAAACTTTTATGTAGCAAACTGGATTACTTACCAAAATGTAATATTAAAAGTATCTACGTACCTATTCATCGTACCTATGTTACTCGTATATAACATGGTATGTAGGTACACTTCTATGAATTTTTGAATTAAATAGCCCAACGAATCTGGTTCCTTCTTACAAACTTTAACCTTCCATTTAACCCCCATAGGGAATGAATTTTCAAAAAACCTGAAACACGTGTTTACTTATTTATTGTTAAAAACATTCATGTGAAGTTTCGAATAAAATAGCCCAACTAACCTTATTTCCCCATACAAACTTTAACCCTCCATTTAACCCCCATAGGGAATGAATTTTCAAAAAACCTGAAATACGTGTTTACTTATTTATTGTTAAAAACATTCATGTGAAGTTTCGACTAAAATAGCCCAACCAATCTTATTTCCCCATACAAACTTTAAAGGGTTAAAGTTGGAAATGGAGGGCCATTCATCGAAATTTCATTCCCTAGGGGGTTTTTTGAAAATTCACCCCTTAAAGGGTAACCCCTTTCGTTATATATAACACAGTACCTAATGGAGGAAATCGTTATAAGGGTAGTGACGTAAAACTGATAGCGACAAAAAGACAAAACTGTTAGCCACATTATGCGGGTCGTTCCGTCAAGGGTCCGGCCGTGTAAATAGGCACATTATCTGTTTCGTCAGTTGTGT